>PVHP010000417.1:0-152787 GCA_004024765.1 Zapus hudsonius | reverse complement strand
CCTTTCACAGAAGCAAGCAGAGAGAGAGAGAGAGAGAGAGAGAGAGAGAGAGAGAGAGAGAGAGAGAGAGAGAGAGCTCACCACCAAAAGCAAGCAAGCAAGCACACTGTAACACACTGTAATTTACAAAATTCAGAACTCCAGACTGGGGTTCTGGCTCTTCTTTTGCATATCTATCCCAAGTATTTTGTATCCAAATTAGAAAGGGTCAGTCCCCAGGAGGCTAGGCCAAAGTGACACTTCCTCCAGACAGAAGCCTGGAGACAATAATTTTAATAAGCCTTTAATTCTTGGGGGAGGCATTATTCAAACTACCACAAAGTTGCTCTAACCCAGCCTCCTCCTTCATTCAACCGAAATTGGCTTAGAGAGGCTAAGTGATTAGCCCAAGGTCATATGTACCGGCTGAGCCCAAAATAGAAGCCAAGTCACCGAACTTCTTTCCGTAAAGCTCTAGACTGACTGCCTCTTTTAAAGTTTTGAATCAAATGTGAACCCCACATGGTCTCTGCGGTTTGCTTGTAGCTTCCACCCCCAAACCCCAAACCCCCGTAAGAACGATCCACTGCGGCCACAGGTAAAGCAGAGAAGGGCTTTGTGCCTGCAGTCCTGACCGAGACAGGTGACCGAGCGTGAGCTCAGGAGGAAAGGGAACTGTCTCCGGGACGGGGAAGTGTGCCCTGAACCCCGTGCAATCCGGGCTGAGCGACGCC
Organism: Zapus hudsonius; assembly: GCA_004024765.1. NCBI lineage: Eukaryota > Metazoa > Chordata > Mammalia > Rodentia > Dipodidae > Zapus > Zapus hudsonius. The sequence goes on along the minus strand of PVHP010000417.1, from coordinate 152,074 downwards.
CACCGGTGGGGTCTTGGCCGCCGCACTTCCCGGCCCGGGCTCACCCGGAACAGGCCGTCTCCTCCCGGATGACCCCGTCATGAGTACCGTGGTCAGGCAGATCTTGGGGACGGAGGTCCAGCGTGCGGGATGAGCGGGCACCGGGCCCTGAGCCTGTCCACCGGCGCCCTGGCCGCCACTCTCCCGCTCGGGCGTTCTGCGCAGACTCCGCTCCAACCACTTCCGGGAGGTCCGTCGCTTTCAACTGTCCCCGTCCCCCCTTCCCGACCCCGGGAAGCATCCGCCTGGGACCCGTTTCCCCCGAATGTGAAGCCGGGGAGGTGTGTCCTGTAATCCACGAGAACAAGCACGCTTTGCTAGAGGTTTCGGTGACGTGGGTCCCTGAGCGGGTTTTATTTATTTATTTCCATCGCGGACACCCAGTGGAACATAAAAGTCGCCTGCTGCCCGGTTTCCGGAGGACAACAATTGCGAAGGACAACCAGGAAGCGGCGGGGTTGGGAGCTGTCCCCGGTTCTCAAGTCCCCGACCCGGCCCCCCGTGCCCTTCGCAGCCCCCGTCCCTCGAGCTAGGCTCCGGCCCCAGCTGCCATGTCCTCCGACTTCGAAGGCTACGAGCAGGACTTCGCGGTGCTCACCGCTGAGATCACCGGCAAGATTTCCCGGGTGCCCCGACTTCCGCCCGGTGAGAACGCTGCCCCGGGCCGGCCGGGCGGGGGCGGCCTGGAGAGCCGGGAGCTGCAAGCCCCGAGCTGTGGGCGGGGCCTGGGCCCGGGAGGGGCGGGGCGGGGCGGCCTGGAGAGCCGGGAGCTGCGAGCCCAGAGCTGTGGGAGGGGCCTGGGCCTGGGAGGGGCGGGGCGGCCTGGGAGCTGCGAGCTAGGAGCTCTGGGTGGGGCCTGGGCCCGGGAGGGGCGGGGCGGCCTGGGAGCTGCGAGCTCCGAGCTGTGGGCGGGGCCTGGGCCCGGGATGGGCGGGGCGGCCTGGAGAGCCGGGAGCTGCGAGCCCTGAGCTGTGGGAGGGGCCTGGGCCTGGGAGGGGCGGGGCGGCCTGGGAGCTGCGAGCTCGGAGCTGTGGGCGGGGCCTGGGCCCGGGATGGGCGGGGCGGCCTGGAGAGCCGGGGGCTGCGAGCCCTGAGCTGTGGGAGGGGCCTGGGCCTGGGAGGGGCGGGGTCTGGGCCCGGGAGGGGCGGGGCGGCCTGGAGAGCCGGGAGCTGCTTGCCCTGAGCTGTGGGCGGGGCTTGGGCCCGGGAGGGGCGGGGCCTGGGCCCGGGAGGGGCAGACCTTCGGCTGGGTCGTGGGGTGGGTGCCGCAAATGATCGGATTGTCCCCGGTTCGAATCTCGACTCCTTCATCTTTTAACTTGGATAGCCTTGGGAACGTTTCTCTGCATTTTGAGGTTTTTTGTTTGTTTGTTTGTTTGTTTCGTGCATAAAATATAAAGCTGTGCTGGGCGTGGTGGCGCACGCCTTTAATCCCAGCACTAGGGAAGTAGAGGTAGGATGATTACCATGAGTTCGAAGCTACCCTGAGACTACTTAGTGAATTCTAAGTCATCCTAGGCTAGAGAGAGCGAGATCCTACCTCGAAAAACCAGTATATATCTGAATATTCAAAGAAAACAAGTGTTACTAATAAGATCCCGAATCTCCCACTACCACAGGGCTGTGGTTTGACTAAATAATAGGGTTGCCAAGATTATATGTGGCGAGGTAAAGAGCCAGGATGTCTGGATGCTAACCTCATCTCTGAAGTTGTCTCTTTGGGCAAGTTTCCTAATCTCTTCTCAACTTCCTTGTAATGAAATGGGGAGAATTTGTACCGCTTCCTTTCTTAGGGTTGTTGCGAAAATTGATGTTTGTGAGCCCCTTTCTTGGGTACTAGATGCAGTAGCAGGGTTTTCTATACTTCTATCCCTGCTTACAAGCTCTCATCCTTCTTGGGGTGTTTATAAGCCAAATTTGTTGAAGACTTGGTACAGGATAATTTTTTTTTTTAATTTCCACATCTTCCATCTGGAACTTATTTATTTATTTATTTATTGCCTATGTTACTTCTCATACCAAGTCATCAATGGTGTGACAGTGGGAGTTATGACTGATTTCCTTGCCACTCATTCATGGGACTCGGGAAAATGTTCAAATGAATGAGCAGGGGACTGTAATGGGGTGTGTTGTGGCTTATCTTGTAAGGTAGTGTTGTAAGGTTTATTTTTCTCTTAAGTTTGGATTTAACTTGAGTAGCTAGTAAATCAGAATTTTACTTTTTGTTTTAGTTGCGTGAGGGAAATTGAAGGTCAGTGGGCTGATGAGCTAGACTCGAACTCTGGGTGCAGAGTGTAGACAGAATGCTCATTGATCTGGAGAGCTGTGGGTAACATTGCTTTCTTGTCAGTCACTTCCATGGTACCAGCCAGAAGGTCTCCTGGGTATTACTTGTCTTTCCAGTTCACTTATTCCTCCCAACTTTGTGTTTATAAATAATTTTCTTTATTTCCTTGTCCCCCCATACACCTCTTTTTTGTTACTAGGGATAGTTGCTTAAAGGATCTCAACTTACACCCCACCCATCTCTTGAAGGACCAGTTAGTTCTGAAGGAGGTGGATGATGTCTTAAAGAGAATTATGAGCCCAAGTGAGGGAACAAGAGGAGTGAACCAAGGTAGCATATACCACCAAGCTCTGCTACTTCAGAAAGTTATGTGCAGAAAGTAGTGATGGCCTCATCACTTCATGGTACCACCTCGCCTCCTCTCTTCAATTCTGCTTTTCTGCACTGTCCAACACCAACTTGGTTTTGTTGTCATTGTCGGGATGGCTTCCTTTGAGTTGAGGCTCAGAGCCTCAGGAGTAACAGGGCTTGTGCTTCCCGTTGTATTTTTTAATTGTAATCATTTTAATAGTTGAAACATTTCTTTGTTTGTGTCAGTGGCTTTAATACTGGGAAACTTTTACTAAATAATATTACTGGATGCAAAGTTGTTCACTGTTTCCAAGAAAGAAGATTTTTTTTTACAATTGAAAGTTTCTGGCCTTTGTATATATTTTTCTTAAGTCTTTATATTTTAATGTAGCAATTCTTACTACAAAGAAGGAAACCTTTGAATTAGCTGCCTTAAAACCATGTCTTTCCTTACCCTTAGTGTAATGTGACCCCCAATCACAGCAGCTGGATTTCATTTGAAAGGGGATTATATTGCTAACACAGCAGAAAAGCTTACTTACTTGAATAATTGAATGACTCATACAGTGGTTTCCCTCTTAATAATGACTTATGCTTGCTTCCTTTATAATCTTCTAAATGATATGCAGAAAAATTTTTTTAAATACATGTAGTTATGAACTTCAGAAGCATGTATGTGGGCTGAAAGAAGTTAATATGTATAAGGATAGCAAAACAATATGATTAAAAGTCATTATATCTCTCTCACAGAATCATTAATGGTTGTGGTACTCAGTTAAAATTGATCCAAACATAAAATATAATTTTTTTGAGTTAAAAAAATTAAAAATTGGAGCAAACTTTTAAGCCAAAGCAACTGATTCCCTAACACAATTTATTTAGGTAGATAAATAAATGCCTGGGCTTGATTGAAGTGAATTTGTCTCTACTGTACATGTACAGTGTGTTAATGTTACTTCCAAAGAGAATAGGAAAAAAATGGACATCTTGAAACTATTTTTAAAATTTTGCTTATTCTGTGATGTTTAAACAATAAAAAAAATCTTTGCTCTTAGATTACAGTGTTTGAATCTTACCTAATTTGAGATGAGCAAGTCTCTTAATGAATACTCTTATAATTTCTGTATTTGAAAATTGATTGTTAATGTTTATTGTTCTTTGGAGAAGTAAGGACAGTTCACGAGCAGCAACCACACTGGTACTGTATTGGGAAGTTCCTGGCCTTTTGATGAAGAGAGTGAATTCCTAAGCAGGGAATGCTCTGCACAGAGTCAGAGCTTCTGTTGCATCAAGCAGGCTTCTTGGGGGATTGTCAACAAAGTTTTATTTTGTGATTATTTCTCACCTCCTCATTTGTAGAGCCAGAGATGATTGATCGTGGATCCTGCCTTCTTGTAGTTATATTCAGAAATGTGCCAAGAGCTACTGAGGCAAAATGCTCCTAGATTCAGACTGCTGGTATCAGATCTGGTGCAAATCTAACTTCTGCCATGAAGGACTTGGGCAGCTGTGGGCAGATTACTTGGCCTCTCTAAATCTGCCTCTCCCATCTGTAGAATGGTGGGGGAATACTCAATTAAATTCAAGCATGTAACACACTAGCACAGTTTGCACAGAGAAAGTATAATAAACTAGTGATGTCACTACTACTGCTGAGAACAATGGGTAGGGTTGGCAAGGACCTAGCTCTGTAGACTTGTCATCTTAATTATACTCTTAAAGGATCCTTGCACATCAACTCCTGGTTCTTTTCTGTTCTTGAACTAGAATGAGGATATACATTCAGAGAAAAGTGACTAATCTGGGGATTTTGGACATGTAAGTAGAATTGGGTTTTGAACTCAGAATATCTCAAAGGGGAGAAGGAACAGAAGTAAAAGTGACAGAGTAATATGTATCTTCTAGGAGGAAATGATGAGTCTAATAGATTGGCCATGTCAAGCCCTGTAGGATTTAAGAGGCTAAAATGTCCACATACCAGTGAAGCTCTATGTTGTGACATGAAGAGAATCGTAGTAATGATAATATGTTGGGATAATTGGGTTAAAATTCTATCAAAACTACAATATATAATTTGTCTAATTGCTGTGGTGCCCTGGAATAAAGATGCTGACTCTTGAGGTTGTTTAAACCAAGAGTAAACCTGCTGCTTCTGCCTCTACCGCTGCTGGTGGGGCTCCTGCGACTGCTGCTTCTGAAGCAGGCACTTATTTGGTACTTTTATTGAGCAGCAAAACCAGCAATAGGGGAGCAAGTTGAGTGAGGAATCAGTAATACGAGAGTGAGGGAAGGAACTTTACTCTAAAACGTTCCTTTAAACATTTTCGTAAAGGAATGCACTTAAGGGCAGGACCAGTGAACTTTTCAATCCAGAACACAAACATGTATGTATACACACGTGCACACACACACACACACACACACACTCACTCACACACACCATTTACCATTCACAGATGTTATTACTCTAAGCCCACCTGTGACTTTCAACCTTCTTTTGGGCAATTTTCAATGGTGTAGTCAGCATATCTCACACACCCAAACATTTTCTGGGCCAGGAGTACAGCCTGGTCACTGAGGAGTTAAAGAGCATAGCTTCAGGTCACTTGAGCACATCCATTATTCTTAGACAATATTGGTCATCTGTGTTGTTCAGGCATAGGCAATGTAAGGCATAGGAAACCTGATTACATTGTTTACAGGCAGGGTGATTACATGATTGTAAATTAACTTCAGAACATGAGTTTGGCTTACTTAGGAATTTAGCAGGAAAAGTACCCCATGGAAATTTCTCAGAAAAGTTTTTTGTAAGGTCCATAATAAGTGTTCATTCCCATAGTTCACTCCCAGTTATTTAATTTTACTTGCTTCCTTCTACTTATTTATTTGCAAGAAGAGAGACAGGATGGGTGTGCCAGGCCCCCCATCCACTGTATGTGCCACTTTGTGTATATGGCTTTACATGGGTACTGGGGAATCTAACCCTGGCTCGTTAGACTTTGCAGGCACATGCCTTAACGGCTGAGCCATGTCCCCAGTTCTCCTTGTACTTTTAAGATTGTGGCTAGTAGGAATTTTAAAATTGTGTGTGTGGTTCACATTATATTTCTGTTACTCTAGAGAGTTAGAGTTAAAGGGCTGGTTCAGTAATCCAGGAGCTCACTATCACTATAGATAGTTTGCCCCTTGTGAGGAGTCCATCTGCCTCATGATCAGCTTCATGAGCTCTTGGACAAGGTCCAACTTTTTCAGTCAGGCATGTAGGGAAAACAGTCTTTATCCATTACCAGTTGCCCAGATATGTCTCATACAGAATTTAAGCATTTATAGAATTTTGTTCAACTTTAAACATAAACATACAAATATGTGTTATATGAGTGTATTATATATATATATTCCAATTTTATATACACATATATTCTCCACATTATAATCTCAAATGGACCTTCTAGCCTTCAACAATTTAGTCAATCTAAGTAATGGCTTCATTTTTTTAATACAAATAATATTTTTGTGGTTTAGGGGTTGAACACAGGGTCTTATTTATGGTAAATATGTATTCTATCACTGAGTTGCAACCTAAACTCTAAACTCATTATTGTCAGAACAGTTTGAAACTTACAGAAAAATCAAAAAATAATACATATAATCCTCATATTACCATGTAATATCTCCTGTTATTAACATCTTACCTTAATGGAATTGTTATAACTAGTTAGCCCCCATTGTTATTAATAACTGAAATCTATACTTTATTCACATCCTTTGTTTTCTTTTATAACTTAATGTACTTTTGCTATTCCAGATCCAATTTTGGATACCACAAACATTAAGTAGTCATAGCTCTGTAGGCTCCTCTGGCTTTGAAAGTTTCTCATAATATCCTTGTTTTTAATGATTTGACAGTCTAGAGTAGTAAAAGCCAGACACTTTGTAGAATGTTCTTCACTTGAGATTTTTCCCATTTTTTTCTTACAGTTTTAGACTGTGGTGATGGTTTTGGGGGGGGGAACCAAAGAGATAAGATATATTTTCATCCTATAATAATATAACAAGGGCGTACTTGACATGACTTATCACTGCTCGTGTTAACATGGATTATCTGGCTGAGACAGTATTTGTCATCCCCCTTCCTTTGTTTGAAAAGACATCCCATGTATGGTTTCTACTTAAGAAGTAGAGAGTTGGAATGCTGTATATATGCATAAATTAATTGGAATCTGTCTAAATGAGAGAGTTATCTCTCATTTATTTACCTAGTCAGTAATTTAGGTCAGTATGGATTCAGAGATTCCTGGTTTATACTTTGTGTTGTATTCTAGCTGTGTGCTTGTGACATACTCCCCTCTTTAATTCTGTCATTGTAGGGTTTCTTGCTTTCCCTGTCATTCCCACTTCCTGGTATTATCCAGTACTCTGGGATCATCCTACATATTTACTGTCTTTGTCTTGGAGTCAGTCATTTCTCCAAGGTGTCCCATTTCCTTCTACTGAAGAGTAATAGGAGAAACCAAGGAGGACTTGTTTCTATAGAGACATCATTTCTCCTAGGACCTTTCTGATGACAGAGCAAGGAAATTCATGTATATAGTCTCATCCATGTATATAAAAATGTCTATGAGTATTTGTGCATTGATGAGTATATAATAAGTTATGTATGAACCAATACTGTTATCTCAGACTTCTAATCCAATAACATATGGATCATTTAGGAATGGCTTTGATTTGAACAGGGACTACTCTGTACCATGTCACATAGAAGTAGCATCAGTAATACATCCATTTTTAAAATTCTGTAACATAACAAATTTCTTGGTGCTTTCAGTCCACATTTCTCAATACCCAGTTTATTTAAAACCAGTTACATTGCCCATAGACAAGTTCCAGGAACAGAATGAGTCCTGTCACTGTCACTTTACTTTGTCAGGAGTTCGTATCAGAACTTAGCAAGCCTATATACCAAAAAGGGTGGTGGTGTTCATTTATAAAGTACATGGAGACATTGAAAGCTCAATTCAGGAAACAGACTGCTGGAATTCCAACTCTGTTAGCTGCTGAAATTTGGGAACTTAATCACTTTGGATATGTTTCCTGCCTGAGGATGAGGACATATTAGTGCCGCCATAGGGTCAAAGCATTGATTGTAGTAATGTTAACCACAGGGCGCCATGCACACTAATGGTAGCTGCTAGCTTCAGAAGTGTAACTCCTGGGAACATGTCATTTGCAAAGGTGGTGGTGTTTGGGGTGGGCAATACAAAATACATTTGGGAATCACACAGGAGCACTACTGGGTTCTCAGAGCTAAACTGTGCCAGCAAATCCAAAGTCATCTGATTTATTCTGTCTCTCCTTACCACCTTCTTCCTCATGCTTACCTCCTATATTTTAACACTTTAAATTCTTCCTAAAATATGCAGAACATTTCAGAGAGCCAGCATAAATCAACTTAGTTCCATCTTATTTCTGACAGAACCATCTAGTACTATGCCCACATCCCAATGTAATCATTTCTTTCAGAAAGGGAGATGTTGCAGTCAGCTTACCCTGTTGCTGCGCAGAAAGAACCCTAGCAAAAGCGGCTTGTGGAGGAAAGGGTTTATTTGGCTTACGGACTCAAGGGGAGACTCCATCCTGGCAGGGAAAATGATGGCATGAGCAGAGGGGTGGACATCCTCTGCCACAGCACTGCAAACAACAGCAGGAAGGTGTGCCAAATACTGGAAGGGGGAGCTGGCTTATAACCCCCAAAAGCCCAACAACACAGCTCCATTGAGGTTGTAAAATCCAAACTGCCATCCGCTGAGGATCGATTACCCAGAACACATTCATTTGTTTGTGGGGGACACCTGGATCAAACCATGACAGTCCACCCCTGGCCCTCACAAACTAATAATCATACATGATGTAAACACAATGTGTTCAGCTCAACTCTTAAGTCCCCACAGCTTTCAACTGAGCCATAATACCAAAATAAACCAATAATGGCACAGAATATTCACACTGCAAAGCATGAGGCACAGCAAAAACAGATTGAACAAATACAAGATTTAAAACAAGCAGGGCAGCATCAATCTCTAACTCCAAGTTCAATGATTCTAACCAATAACAAGTCTCTTAGAGATTCAATTCCGCCCCTCCAGCTCAGCTACTCATAGTCCGGGAAAATTTCATCCGGTGCTGGCAGCTCGCCTTGGCACCCATCCATAGTCCTGGAATTCTTTGGGTCTCCATTGCAACCCACAGTTCATCCTCATGGCTTCATCGGGCTCCATGCAGGCAACCTAGCACACCTGCTTCACACGCTGTGACCATTTTTCAAAAACAAAACTGTGTTGCAAATCCAATGACCCTCTCTTCTTGCATTTGTTATACTTCACAGAACCAGGTGGGCTACCAATTTGTTAATCCAGGGGGGATCAAAGCATTCAGGCCCCTTACTTCAAAAGTCCGCATTCTTCCTGTTGTTCCAATGCAGACCAGCTGGCCCAATCTCAGTGGTTGTTATCTCTCAAACAATTGCAGGTGAATGGACAGCAGTTTCAACCCAAAGATCTTTCTTTCTGTGCCATCTCCATCTGCTCACACTAGTCCATCTTTACGTCAAATAACCTTGCACAGGTTCCCAAGACATAGGCAGGCAGAATGCAGCAAGCCTCTCACACAAACTGCTTCTGGCACAGTCCTGACAAAGTTCTTTCTCCCCCTCACAAGCCAAACCTCACAGTCCACAGTTCTCATTACATTCAGGTCTCTTAACTCTGACCAGAATGCTCCATCATGCTGTACTTACAGCACTGCAAGGCACCTCTTAGGATGAGGTTTCCAATCCGTCCATATTCCTTCTGCAGATCAATTCCAAAATGCCAAAGCCACAGAATCAGGGTTCTAGCAGCAACAGATGACCCGGCTCTCTGGTACCAAATTGGGCCCAGTCTTCCATAACACATCATCTTTTTCTCAGTTTTTTTTTGTGTGAGTAGGAAATGTGTTTCTGAATACTAGGATGGATTCATTCAGTCATTCATTCATTCAGGCAGTCAGTCAGTGGACACTTAATGAACTCGTGCCAGGTACAGTTCTTTGTGTTAAATACAGAGGTCGGGCAAGGGTGTGTCTATTGGTATATGTGAGCCATTCCATAAAATTCTTATCAATTCTCTTTTTTGACCTAACTTTTAGCCAGAACTAGCCAGTTCTGTAGGATTCAACCAAAGAACCCAGAATGTTAACTTAAAGGTTTATAAAAGAACAGGGAGATTTGCTTAAGTAGTAATGAATGTGTAATGACAGTGTGCTTGTGTGTAGATTTCTGATCAGAAAGTTTGTAGTTGGAAAGAAAATTGGAAAAGGCTGCCTGAGATGGGATTGTGTAGGGCCTTGTCTGCAAGGCCTTAGGGATCCAATCAGAGCCACATTTTAGGAAGAATCAATGGCAGCGGCTGGGGTGTGGGACAGGAAAACCAGAGTGGTTGGTGACCTAGCTTCTTTTTTAAATGCTTGCACTGTTCCACATTATCCATTTCATCATTTTTTGAGAATTGATTATGTATTTCAGGCTCATTGTTAGATTTTAGGCTAGAAAGATGGGTAAGACATGGTTGCTGTCTTCTCAGAGCCCCCAAGTTCAAAGGTTAATCAGACTTTATGTGTGTGAGAGACAGATCATGATGTATGTAAATGCTGTAGCTCTTCATGTGAGATCTAGTGGCTAAGCCAAGCTAGAGAAAGTCAATTAAAACCTGTCTTCATTATTTAGCACTAGAAACTGCCTATACCTATCTCTGTCTCCCATCTGTGTTTTTAACCACTACCAACCCACTTTCTTCTTGGTGCTAGGCCAGCAGATGCCCACCACTTCTAGACTCTCACTAGAAAAAACAGGAGAAAAAACCTGTTCCTCCTTATTCAGAATGTTCATTGGTTTCTTTGAGTCATTTACCTCCCCCATCTCCAACCCATATGACCAAAGGACTGATGAACCAAGATGAGCAGAGCAAAGATGCCGTGTCTGTTGTTTGCCAAGACACTGGGACAGGCGGGGTTATATAAGAAAGCAGCATCTCCCGTTAGCCTGCTTGGTGAAGAAGGGGGTCTCAGAAGAGTGGGGGCTTTTGCTTGAGAAGAAAGGAGTTCCAAATGGAAAACTATTATGTGTTCAATAAGCTTTGTTAGTACAAAACTTAGGTGGGCTCTGTGAACAAATGGGCTGTGATTTGGAGTGGGGTTATGGGAAGGTTTCTGACATTATGTCCCAGAATATATCCCTCCAATAGAAGGGAATTGAAGCTGTGCAATGACTTACTGTGATCGAATGAGCCACATACAGAGACTTATCATTTCACAATTGAAAAGGAATTTCATTTGCATCAAGCTTATTAGAGCTAAAAATAATCCAGGGAGAGAGGGAGGGAGAGAGAATATACCTGTATGAAAATGTGCATGCATATACACATATACACATACATATATGTATATGTACATGCGTATATATACATACACACATATACATATATATTGTTTTTTCAAGGTAGATTCTTTCTCTAGCCCATGCTGACCTGGAATTCACTATGTTGTCTCAGGGTGGCCTTGAACTCCCTATGCTCCTCCCACCTTGGCTTGCTGAGTGCTTGGTTTAAAGCTGTGTGCCACCATGCCTGGCCCTATATATATATATTTTTTTTTCTTTAATCTCAGTTTTAGAGACTGAATCGGGGAAACAAACTAAAAAACAGCAAGTGCTTCTTGCCCAGATCTCATAACAGTAAGTCAGTGGCTTTGAATTTGGATTCAGACATTTAGACTTTAAATAAATTTTTTCTGTTATACCCTATTGATATTATTAATAGTACAATGGTTAAATTATAAGTAATTATAAGACATTGCCTAGTTTAGTGGATTATTTATAAATGAATTAACATATTCATAAATGAACCATTTTCCAATTATATTTTTAACCTTGTAATTTCCTCATGCCACCATTATATATGCTATTGTTGATATATTCTCTCTTAAAAAATATATGACATTTCTTTTAAAAAAATACTTTGTGGGGCTAGAGAGATGGCACAGCAGTTAAATCTGCTTGCTTGAAAGACTGGTGGCCTGGGTTCAATTCCCCAGGACCCATGTTTAGTCAGATGCCAGGGTGGTACATGCTTCTGGAGTTTGTTTGCAAGGCAAGGGACCCTGGACACACACACACATACACACACACACACACACAAACACACAGAGAAAGAGAGAGAGAGAGAGAGAGAGAGAGAGAGAGAGAGAGAGAGAGAGAGAGAGAGAGAGAGAGAGAGGCAAACAGAGAGAGCGAGTATGAGTGAGCATGGGTCCACTACTGTAAATAAACTCAAGACCCATGTGTCACTTAGTGCATATGGCTTTACCTGGGTACTGGAAAGAATTGAACCTGGGCCATCATGCTTTACAAGCGAGCTCCTTTCTGGCATTTCTTAACTATTATGTTTTTCATAGGATTATACATTTCCATATACCATAGAGCCAGGTTTCTTATCTTCCAAAGAATGATACACTTATTTCTTTCTATTATCGAATCTGATTGTTCAGAGAGAAAGCAGGTGTAGACATCATGTCCTGTGACCTCCACAAGCATGTCATGCTATGATGTTATGGCACATTCACACACACACACACACACACACACACACACACACACACTAGACAAAAGAATATATTTTAGAAATATTAAGCTTGTTATTAGCAATTCCTTGATACTATTGTCTGTTTCAGATGAAAAGAAGCAGATGGTGGCGCATGTGGAGAAGCAGCTTGAAGAGGCAAAGGAGCTGGTATGTAGAGACAGACGCTAACTGACACAGCCCTTCGGGCCTAACCCTTCCATCCCTGTTGGATGCATTGTGGAAGTGGGAAACATTACCGACTCATGATGTCACTTCAGAATCCATCATTTGTAAATTGAAAGGATTTTAATAGCTTTGTGAGATTTTATTCTTTTTTTAAAGGTGATTCATTAAATATCAATCTCTAATTTTTATTCTTCCGTAAAATACTTTCTAAGAACTTTAAGTCATTAATATTTTCTGAAGACCTTCTGAATACTGCATGCTATCGTATTATGGGAATTACTTGGTTAATGGTCACAACTCCCTAGCAAGGATCTATTCTTAGAAATAAGAAAGATAAGGCAGAGAGACATTAAGAACTGTTCAGGTTTCCATAGCTGAGGAGGGGAGCCTTTATCATGAACGCAGGACTTACTATAAAGCCTGAACCATTATCACATGTCTGTATTGCCACCCACTAAACTCATGTGTGATATGCAAAGTATCATGGTACAGCAGGGTGTTAGAATATGCCCTGCTGTGATTTCAGCATATCCCTGCATCCACTTAACTCCTCACCAGTATGGTTATAACATATAAGAGTTAGGCTGGATGTTGGGGTCACGTGTTGGTTGGAATGTGATTTTCTTAATCAGGAAATACCTCCAAGTGACTAAGGGTGGGCCTTAGTTTCATGGATCAAGCTACTTTCATCATCCTGGAGATTAATGGCCAGAAGACCAGACCAGGCTTGGCTGAATGATGAGCTACTGATATAGGAATTGGGGTTGCTCTGTCAATGTACCAGTATATGCCAATGCACCAATATGCTATGAGAATTTTGGGGTGCTCCTGGATTCTTGTTTCATGAATTTGACAAATGAAATTCACAGACAAGAAGATAAGGTTCAGAAAGATTTTATTATAGCTTGGAGCATTAGCAGGGAGAGCTTTAAGACAAGGGGAGCTTAAGGGAAGGGAAGAAGACATAGCTCTTGTCCAAGGAGCCCAGATAGGGGTTCAGAAGCTCACCTGAAGACTCAGGTTGGGGCATTTTCTGTGCGACCCCTGGATGGGCAGCTGTTCCTGAAGTCAGATGTCAGGTCAAGATTTCTGGAAAAGGGCAATCTTCCCAGAAATCTTACTTTTCTGGCAAGGGCCTTCTAGGAAGTGGGTAGAAAGACTCCCCAGTAGGCAGAGATAAGGAAAGACAGACACTGCTAATATTTTGGACCTATAGTAAAGTGAAATGACCTAGATTTTGTTCCTTAAGCTCCAAGGACAATTCCCATAATTAGCCAAGAGAAAGCTATTCACAATGGGCTCTTTCATTCCAGTCATTGAAAGCAAATGACTGGGGATGTTTGGATTAATACATATGTTTTAAAGAAATTCTTGATGAGGTATGCAGCTTATCACTCTTGTGTCACTTGGCTAATACTCTGTACTTTGATTTTTTTGATTTGTACTTATTGAACTAATAAAAGTAATTCTAATGTTATTTGATTATGAGCATTCAGCACCATGGGCCTGGTTCCTTGGCTATAAAATGAGGACTTGGAATTAAGTCCTTTAAGCTCCAAACATATGGACAAATAAAGAAGAAGCATATGGTTTAGATCATGGTGTTCTCTCCCCCTTCCAGCTTGAACAGATGGATTTGGAAGTCCGAGAAATCCCACCCCAAAGTCGAGGGATGTACAGCAACAGAATGAGAAGCTACAAGCAAGAAATGGGAAAACTCGAAACAGATTTTGTAAGTTAACATCTACCCTTTGTCAGACATACTGAGTGTAAACTGAGCTTTCACTTTGTTTTTTACTGATTTCCCCCTTGGCCTTCTTCAGCATTGGATGCTTAGTCCTCAAGGGCTTCTCCAAAGACAAGCAGCCACTTTGTTTATGAACTAGAGCACCCGAGTAGGTATGGAGGTAGCTAATGATGGAATTTGAGGTATGTTGGATTTGTGAGTCAAAGACAGATCCAAATCCACTGTCCTTTGAGTCTGGATAGCATTTATTAATATTTAGCACTGCTTAGAATTTCAAAGCCCAGGGCTGGGGAGATGGCTCCATGGTTAGAATGTTTGCCATTCAAGTTTGACAACCCAAGTTTGGATTATTAGAACCCATGTAAAGCCCAACACAGAAGCATGAATGTCTGAATCACAGTGCTACTGTGGTGAGATGGGAAGTAGAGACAGGAGAATCCCTGGAAACTTGAAGGCAAACAACAAGAGAACCTGTCTCAATCAAGGTAGAATGCAAGGACTGAGACTCAAGTTTGTCATCTGACCTCCACATACACGCTGTGACATGAGCAAGCTCATACTCAAACACAAATACTCATACATCTCTCTCTGTCTCTCTTTCTAACACACACACACACATTTAAAAAAGGAGAATTTCAGCACCTATTTTCCAGACTTATAGAGCCTTTGAGATGGAGTGTCCATAGGTGGACTCAATCGACTCTTCATCTTTTGAGAGTACTTATTTATTTATTTATTTTAGTTTTTCGAGGTAGGATCTCACTCTAGTCCAGGCTCACCTGGAATTCACTATGTAGTCTCAGGGTGGCCTTGAACTCACGGCAATCCTCCTACCTCTGCCTCCCAAGTGCTGGGATTAACGGCGTGCGCCACCACACCCGGCTCAAGAGTACATATTTATTTTGAGTTGTTTTTTTCTATATGTGTTTTCTTCTGGAGTTAGGGCCCTATCTTCAGTACATTCTTTTTTTGTTTGTTTTTTTTGTTTTTGTTTTTCTAGCCCAGGCTGATGTGGAATTCACTATGTAGTCTTGGGGTGGCTTCGATCCTCCTACCTCTGCCTGGGACTAAAGGCATGGGCAAGACACCCGGCTTCTTCAGTAGATTCTTTTTTTTTCCTTTAATATTTTATTTATTTATTTGAGAGAGAGAGAGAGAGAGAGAGAGAGAGAGAGAGAGAGAGAGAGAGAGAGAGAGAGACAAACAGTGAGAGAGTGGGCACACCAGAGCCTCCAGCCACTGCAAAGGAACTCCAGACACATGTGCCACCTTGTACATCTGGCTTTATGTGGGTACTGGGTAATTGAACTTGGGTCCTTCTGCTTTGCAGGCAAATACCTTAACTCCTAAGCTGTCTCTCCAGCCCTTCTTCAGTAGATTCTTAAAGGAACATACTACCCTTTTTCCCAGAGCTAAGCTGCTTTCAATGAATAATTTGTAAATGTTACTTTATTTTGATTGTCCCAGGATAATATTAACTTTCTTTACCCATCTACTTTAGAGCCAATTTAACAATATAGATATAAAGGCATAATGCTAAAGTTAATAATTACAGGAGGAAAGGCAGTGAAGCAAATCTTACTTCTGGTTATACATCCAAAAGAATTGAAAGCAGGGTCTTGAAGAGATATTTGGACCCCCATGTCCATAGCAGCATTTTCATAGCAGTAAAAAGATTCAAAAACCTATGTGCCTACTGATGAGTGAGTAGATAAACTAAATGTCTACATACAACAGAATATAGCTTTTAAAATATTACAACATATATGAACCTTGAAGGCATCATGCTAAGTGAAATGTTAGTCACACACACACACAAAAACAAGTTCTGTATAATTTCATGAATATGAGGTCTCTAGAATGGTCAAATTCAACAAAAAGTAGAGTGACAGTTGCCAGGGATGGGCGAGGGGAGAACAGAGTTGTTTAATGTTGTGGAGTTCAGTTTTGTGATAAGGAAAGTTCTGGTAGCCACTACAGCAGTATGAATATATTTACCAGTATCGAGCTGTGCACATGAAAATAGGTAAGGTGGTAAATTGTATGTCACATGTAATTTACTACAAAGTAAAACAAAAATTTAAAGATTAAAATGCTGCTAAATATAAAAGGATAAAGAAAATTGTAACTAACTTCTTATATAGACACGCATAGTGAATTAGGAGTTTAGTAAATAAACTAACTCTATGTCCTTCACATTTAAGGTTAGTAAAAGAGGGTTATTTGCAGTTAAACATGCTTATTTTATATTTTCATGACTGTTTTCCTGAGAAGTTGAGGTGGGCTGAATTAGTCACTGTGTTAGTCAGCTTTCTGTCATTATTACAAGCACTGGAGCTAGTCGCTCTTTAAGAGGGAAGTCTCAGTTTCAGAGAATCAATCCATGGTCATTTGGGTCCTGTGGTAAAGAGAACATCATGACAAGGAATCCATATGAAGCAAAGGGCTCTCTTCATGGTGACCAGGAAACAGAGAGAAAGGTAGCCTGACTCCCTTCACTAAGCCCTTCACAGGCCAGGCTGACCAACAAGTATTTGCTAATCTATGAGATTCAAATCTCAAACCATGAATCACTCTGAAACAAATGCCTACTAAACTGTGCACCTATTTGAAATAAATATTTAATACATGATAGGCTTGAATTGAGCCTATATGTAAAAATGCTTGGTTTCCGTGCTCTGTGCAGGAAAAAATACCTTCTCCAGATGGCCTATGAGAGGGTAGTTCTTCTTAGAAAGAATATGAGGTTTGGGAAAGAAACACATAAAAATAGGTTGATATAAGAATTTGGCAACTCAAAATTATACTCATAAACATCAAAATTTTAACTAGGTTACTGTTCAAAATAAGTGGCAAGAATAAAATGTGTTTAAGA
The DNA here is from genome assembly GCA_004024765.1 of Zapus hudsonius. Classification (NCBI taxonomy): domain Eukaryota; kingdom Metazoa; phylum Chordata; class Mammalia; order Rodentia; family Dipodidae; genus Zapus; species Zapus hudsonius. The sequence goes on along the minus strand of PVHP010000417.1, from coordinate 134,939 downwards.
TTATTTTAGTTTACCTCATTTTCATGGGATGTGTTTCCAAAGACTCTCCACGTGAGTCCTAGAAAACAAATGAGGTCATTGCTGGAGCTGCTATGTCTGAGTGCAGTCCTAGAAGTTGAGCAGAAACTGTTCTCAATTCTGGAGGCCATAAGTCTGATGAAGGACCTGGGCAAGGTCAGTTCTGTGGGAAGTTTAGATTGTTCTGCAGGCAGCCTCTGCCTTTTCATGGAATCTCCTGCACATGTCTTTGTCCTAATTTCTCTCATCCTAGAAGGGTACCGGTCATACTAATCAAGGATTAAACTAATGACTTAATTATACTTAATTACCTCTTTGAAGACCCTATCTTTAAATAAAGTCATAGTCTTAGTAATGGAGATTAAATTAAACATATAGACCCAATCTCTCAATAAAGTCATAGTCTTAGTAATGGAGATTAAATTAAGCATATAAATGTGAAGGAGGTACAGTTCAGCCCAGAACATTGAGTTTAGTTTTAATCTTCTTAATTTTTTTTCCAGGAGCTAAATTACTTCTGTAAACTATTGTATCATCCAATCTAATGCTCAGTCTACTGTTTTTTTTTTAAGAATTTATTATTGGATAGAGTCCTTTAAGTATTGGGAAGTTATATTCTCTGATAAGTATTTCTTTCTCAGCTGTATTTTCTATTATAAAGAAAAATAGAACCAACAACAATGGAACTAAAATGTATTCCCAAAGCTATCATTAACTGTGTGTGTGTGTGTGTGTGTGTGTGTGTGTGTGTGTGTGTGTGCTATTGCAACTTTCTTCTACTGTCAGGAAATATCTTTCACCAGCACTTTTTCTTAAAGTTTTTTTTTTTTTTATTGATTTGCAAGCAGAAAAAGACATAGAGAAGAGAGATACAAAATGGGTACTCCAGGGCCTCAGGCCATTGCAGACGAACTCCAGATGTATGTACCACTCTGTGCATCTGGGAAATCAAACCAGGATAGTTAGTCTTTGCAGGCAAATGCCTTAATCACTGAACAATCTCTCGAGCACAGCACTTTTTATTTTTCAGATAAAAATTAATTGTTGTCAAGAGACTTAAACTGTATGTATTATTGAGGTTCACTGGGATATTTGCACCAAGTCTACTCTTCTACCCACGATGCTGACCCTCCTCTAACAATTATATCAGTCCTAAAATGTCCCTTGTAGTTTCTTCTCTATGTCTCCTCCTCCCCTTCCTGTCTCTTGTGACCACTACTCCATAGGGTACTTCCACAGGTTGATTTACTGTTTCCTACAGTGAGAGAATGTGTGGTCTCTCTCATGGTTTCCTGTAGTGAGATAACGTGTGGTCTCTGTCATGGTTTTCTACAGTGAGAGAACGTGTGGTCTCTGTCATGGTTTTCTACAGTGAGAGAACATGTGGTCTCTGTCATGGTTTCCTGTAGTGAGAGAACATGTGGTCTCTGTCATGGTTTCCTGTAGTGAGAGAACGTGTGGTCTCTGTCATGGTTTTCTACAGTGAGAGAACGTGTGGTCTCTGTCATGGTTTCCTGTAGTGAGAGAACGTGTGGTCTCTGTCATGGTTTTCTACAGTGAGAGAACGTGTGGTCTCTGTCATGGTTTCCTGTAGTGACAGGCCTCCATCTTGTGCACTGTGCTTTCAGCAAACACTCCTCGCACTCTGCATCTAGGAAGTATATGTGCTGCTTTGTTCACGGCGTGAAGAGTAGACAGAAGAGATGTGCATCACTAACCTCCTCCTCACAGAGAATGGGAGGCCGAGATGGATCATAGACATTCTTCAGCAGGCCTTCTAGAGTCCTGTATGCTGACAAGCCCAGTGGAAAATCACATAAAGACCTGTCTTTAGCGTCTAGGAGCAAGACGCTGTATCAGAACTGCATGCAGCCCTCAGTGCTCCCCAGAAAGAAGGTGAGGCTGAGCAGCTGGCTCTCTAAGGCTGCCAGGGTAGAAGGTGGCACCTTCAGTCAGGAGTCTTTAAGGCTTGAATAGGAGAAGAACGTGTGGGTGTGGAGGGAGGGAGAGAGGAGCAACTCCCTTCTGGGCCCTGAAGGCCATGGTAGTAAGGTAAGTAAGTAAGTAAGCTTTTCCTGTTGCCTGATGAGAAAGCTGGACATCTTTAAGAAGTGAGTGGTTCGTTCATTTGTTCTTTTCTTCCTTCCTTCCTTCCTTCCTTCCTTCCTCCCTTCCTCCCTCCTTCCCTCCCTCCCTCCCTTCCTCTCTCCTTCCTTCCTTCCTTCCTTCCTTCCTTCCTTCCTTCCTTCTTTTTTTCTTTCTCTATCATCACCTACCATTTATCAATCTAGTATCTATTTATCATCTATCTATCTTTTATTTATCTATAATCTATCTAACTATCTGAAATGGTGTCTCATTATTGTTGCCCATGTTAACTCAAACATCAGGGTTCGAAAGCGCTTCCTGCCTCAGGCTCTCAGGTAGCTAGGGTTACAGGCCCACACCACAACATCTGGCTATATGAACGGTCCTTTGGTACTTACTTTACAGCTCTCCCAGTTTGTGGTGTGACATCTTTGAAGAGTCTAGAAAATCTTTACATAATTCTCTTGTCTTTTTCTGCAGCCGGGGTGGAGGGAGGGAGCAGGGAAGGGTCTCATGTCACCAGGGCTAGCCTGGAACTCTCTTTGTAGCTGAGGATGACTTTGGACTTCTGATCCTCCTGCCTCAGTTCCCCAAGAGCAAAGGTTACAGGCATGTTCTTCCACATAGAGATTTTGGGAGAAGCCTTCATGCCAGCGGAGAGACAGAACAACTCAGCTCTTCATGCCCTCTGCTTTGTTGTTCCTCCTTCTCTGGCTGCTGTGGTGTGCTTCCATTCTTTGGACTCTTCCTACTACTTCCCTCTCTTACCTTGCAGGCTGTCATATGGCTTCACTGACCCACACTCTCCAGCAGTGTCACACAGCCCCAGATCCATAGTGCTTATGCCTCAATCAGACTCCTCTGCCCCAGTTCCCTAAGCGACAACACTCACTTTCTGTAAGAACTGGTTACCTTTCTATGGTCCATAACATGGCTCATTTAATGGGTCACTGAGAGGTGACAGCCTTGTCTCTTATATAACTCCCAAAGTCATCCTTCTGTGGGAAGCTTTCTTTACTTCCTAGTTCTGTTCTCCTCCTGTTCTAATACCCCACCACCACCACTCCAGAATTATGTTTTTTGGTTTTTGGTTGTTGTTTTGTTCTGTTTTGTTTTGTTTTTTAGCTATTTTGGAGGTAGGGTCTTACTCTAGCCCAGGCTGACCTGGAATTCACTACATAGTCTCAGGTTGGCCTTGAACTCACAGCAGTCCTCCTACTTTGACCTCCCAAGTGCTGGGATTAAAGGTGTGCACCACCGTGTCCAGCTCAGAATTATCTCTTTAATATGTCCACTTGAATGTGCCATGCTACTACCTAAAACCCCAGAATCCTCTTTGTCTGCTGAGTAAGAGCTGAGCAACTTCCAGGCTTTACATCTCTTGCTGCTTCTTCACATGTCTAGTACTTTCATTGTGCTGTGGGTTTTATGTTGGTGAAAGTCTGTGTTTTATATTTTAGTATTTTCTTGAGGTCAGAGCAGTGGATCTCAATCCTTTTTATTTTCTTATTGTCTCTCAAGGGAATCTTTATAGACATTGCTTTTTCTGATTATTTTAGTATTTTGACATGGTGCTCTCAGTTGAATCCAGGGCCTCACACATGCTAGGCAAGCACTTTACCATTGGTTACATCCCCAGCCAGATACTTTTTTTCTTGATCATCTCTCTGCTCCCATATGAAAATTAACACCTATCTGGGCATCTATTCATATACAATGCCCATAGGGGGCGCTTAATTTTGTAATATCTAAGATTTCTTATCCTGCTAGTAACGAATGTTTTTGGTTCCATGGGCATGATGTGACCCTGTGGACAATGCATGCTTTAGAGAATGCTGAGGAGGGCTGGGGAGATGGCGCAGTGGGCAAAGCACTTGCCATGAAAGCATGGGAACCTGAGTTTGGATTGCCAGACCCACATAAATGTTAAGCATGGTGGCACATGCTGAATCCAGTACTGGGGACTCAAGGACAGGGAGTCCCTGGGGTCTAGCCAGATTGGTAAGCTGTAGGTTCAGCCAGAGACCCTGTCTCAAAGAATAAAGTAGACACTAAGGAAGATACTTGTTGACTTCTAACCTTTATGCTCTCTCTCTGATCTCTCTCTCTCTTTCTTCTCTCTCTCTCTCTCTCTCTCTCTCTCTCTCACACACACACACACAGGCACCTATACACATACGAACAAAAATATAGACATGCACTAACACTAGACACATATACACATGTAAAGCAGAGAGAGAATGAGAGAGAGAGAGAGAGAGAGAGAGAGAGAGAGAGAGAGAGAGAGAGAGCTGTACCTCACTCAGGCAATTATACTTTACCTGCAAATGAGCCTGATCCTTTCAAGGTGTGTTGATAGCTTCATTGAGGACATGTTTCCAGAAGCCCCACTGTAAGGAGTGGCCTCTCATGGGCTGTCTTTGGGTGACTTGGTGTTCAGGGAATGCTGTCCCCTCTGTCCAGTCAGCATCCATCTCCATGCACTGAGCTTTCAGAAGCATCACCGAACCCACAACTCTTTCATTGCTACCTGTCCTCTCTATGTGACCTCACGGAGTCTGAGCCTTTGTGTATGTAGGTTCACTTTCAGCAAAAGACTCAAGAGGACCCTGGCATGGATTTCTGGAGCTCCTTCGGTGTGTGGCTCCCTTCTCAGCATTGTTCTGCCAAATCTCACCCATCTTTGTAGTCACAAACTGCAGTATAGGCTGCCCAGGCTCAGAGCCCTGCTGTCCTCTGGGCTCCACCGGAATCTGAAAGTCTCCCAGGAGCTTCTCTTCTCCAGGGGACAGGCATTCTATGCTGCTGTTGCCTACACTTTGATACAGTGGCTTCATATATTCATCTTCTTCCCTTTTCCCTTTGATCATTGAGTAGAGATCAAGTCAGTCTTGTTGGAATGACTTCACTGTGACTAGAAATGAAAAGTTGAGTGTAATATTCATGTTTAACCAGTGAATCACTGGACATATCTGAAAATGAAAACAGTAGTTCCATTGTTTACAATGACCTATCATAGAATTTAATTTGTCACTGACTGGATTTTTGCAAGCGAGGCTGTGATTTGTAATCATGACTGTGGAGGTTAAGGCAAGGGAATGGTCATCTTTGTGTTCCCATCAACCCTAGCAGTGATGACTGCTGTTCCTTCCCTTGCCTCCTTTCCTCCTCCTTGATTTTTGGCCTCTTCTATCTAGTCTTCTGTAGTCTCAGAAAGGGTAAGAACACGAGGTCCCAGGTAGTTCATATCTAGCCGCATAATCTTTTTAGGTGAGGAAGGGGGGACAGGGAGAACAAACTGCTTACCTTAAAGGCATACAGCTGTTCAGTGCCTGGCCAGCATCAAACACCTCATGTCATGAGCTCACCATCCTCTGCTTTGCCTCTTCTACAACTTCAGGCTTGAATTAAAAAGAAAACCCTATTTGATGACCTCTCTATTTTTGAAAGCAGGTGTTTATACAATTAGAACCCGGGTAATTTAGCTATTTTAATTTATAGTTTCAGTATTGGTTTGAGGTTCTATTAGAGTTTAGGAAATGGACAACATGCATGAAGCAATTGTTTCAAATTTAGACAGAAGTAGCACAGGATTTCAATTCCTTTGAGAAGAGAAGTGAGATGATCTCCACAGTGGCACTCATGTTAGAATCTTCTAGGAAAATGAATCAGGGCAAAGAGAAAAAAAATGAAAATCTTCATTTCTAAGCTTAACATAGTCTGTTTCTTAACCAAACAAAATTAACCAAATAAATAAAACCCCCTGTATTTATAGAAAAAAAGCCCTAAACTTATGCGATGCTTGACCAAGTCTCAGTAAACAGGAAAAGAAAGGAAGAGTCACTGGTATCCTAGGATAAGGCTCAGAGGTGGTGAAGACAGTGTATTGATGGCTTTTCTCTGAAATGGCATTGTCATGCTAGCACCATCTTGTGGTTACTTTGTGTAGTTACATTTCTTTTTTTTTTCTTGTAACAAAGCTGAACTTCCTTTAAGACTCGCACCTACAGAAAGGTGGAGGGTTGGATTGTAATGAATGTTAGAAGTGGAGCTCTTTAGCCCCAGTCTCAAGTTCACTGCTCTCCCAGGTCAGTGGTGCCCGAATGCTGGTCTTTCCCTGTTTGCAGGCTATGTGATGTGATTGTTAGGCAGCGCCTAGTGCTGCTCTGTCTACATCAGAGAATGGCACTTCTATTGACAGACTCAGCAGTGAGGCTGAATGGTCCTGGAAAGCCAACTACCTGCAGACTACCGGAGTGCTCCCTTAGGTCAGGGTTCAAAGGATGTTGTGGCACAGCTGGAAGCTTTTGCTGCTGCTACCCGAACTGCCTCTTCACAGGCGCGTGGACAACTTGAGCATCTGAGGGAAGCCAGTGTGCACCTTCTTTTTTTTTTTTTTAAAGTCTGAGGCTAAAGAAGTATGAATGAGATAGGTGAGCTTAAATTTTAATATTTGTTTGTCAAAAGGTCAAGAACTTGATGCTTCTGTTTACATTTTTTCTTTCCTATACTTATTTTAGTTCTGTTTTGTGGAAACTAGGAAATCCTGACAACATGTTTTGAGGTTTGAACAGCCACAGCGATAATACCTAGCAGTCAGTGTCTCCCAATCCTGCAGCAATCCAGGAGTTCTGAAAAGAAGTAAGAAGGACAGAGCAGGCAGGACCATCTCAGAAAACTGCCTTCCTTGTGTGTGCTTAATTAACATGGGTGCTATTTACAAAAATTATACTCTTTCCATTCTGTAGAAAATTTCTCATTACAAAGTATTTTGAAAATAAAAGTAGAAAGAAGGAAAAATTGTTTTAGCCTTATTATCCAACAAGAGTCACATTTTCCATTTTGGCCTGTTGTCTTCCAATCTCTCCTTCCATCCCTTGCATAATTTATTGTTTTATTTTCCATAACAGTGAGGGTCCTCTATCCAGTGTGTGTGTGCACGCACGCACACACATGAATGTAGAGTCCAAGTATAACCTTAAATGTTGCTGTTTTTAGGCACTATCCACCATTATTTTTGGGACAGGGTCTTTCACTGCTTGTAGTTTATGAAGTAGTCTAGATTAGATGGCCATGGAGCGCTACAGATCCCCTTGTGACCACCTCCCCAGCATGGGAATTACAGGTGCGTTCCACTACATCTGCGGATTGAACTCAGGTCCTCATGTTTGAAAGACAAGCACTTTATGGTTGAGTTACCTCCCAGCCCTCAATCCACATTTTTTAAAAAATGAGTTATAAATTGGTAATTTTCATTTCTATAAATTCTTGATCATTTACTAAGTATATAACATTTTATTCAGTGAATTTAACTTCCATTGAAGCTTATCATATTTCCAATTATTCCTTTCATAATTTATTGTGCTCCCATATTATATGGAGCAACCGAATCAGGATTCTTTCTCATAAGGAAGATTACCAAAGGATACCAGGTTTTATAGCTTCTAGTAAAATATGCCTGGAATATATTTTTATTGTAGCTCATCAGATCATAGTATTCTTTATATTTCTCCTTTATGTTAGAGTGTGATTTAAGAATAAAAATCATAGATGGAACGGGGCTAAGTACTTTATACACTTATTTAATCTTCAAACTATTACATGGGAAAGAAAGATTCTTATCCCTGTCACTGTAGGGATTTTATAGGCTCCAGAATTAAATACAGGTTAAAATTTCTTTCCTGATAACTTCTTCCTTGAAAGATACAGTAATGTTGGTAAGGTTAGCAAATGTGGGTGGTGCTCCAATCTGGTCTAACTCTGAGCCCATTTTCCATCCTCACTATTTCTCAATCAGAAACCAAAGAATTGGTTGTAGTTGGTTGGACATGAATGTGCCCTGTAGGGGAAAGGCATAGCTATATTGATGCAGTATATACGTGGTGCACATGACTGGGCCTCGAGGAGTATGTGCACTTCGTGTGCATGTCACAGGCTCTATACTCAAGTGGTGGTGCGTGTCACACACTCTATACTCATGCAACATGCACATGTTGCACAATCTTTTCTTTAAGTAAAGGATTTCCCATTGCCAAGGCTTCCCTAGGTAAATCATTAAAATCGTCCTGCAATGCCTGTCTTTGTAGGGTTCTTTTTACACTTTCGCCTTGGGATATCAACTCATAGGGCTCCATTCATTTCAGTCAGCTCAGGAAGTGGACCGACTGATACGGGAGAGAACAAAAATCTGTCCTCAGCTGTAGTTGCAGCCTTCTGGGGCTGATCCCAGCTTGTATGTCACACTGGTCTGCTTGTACAGGAGGTTATAAAAAGTTCGTGTTCTTGACTCTTCTCCCTATCATTTGTACGTGAGTGAAACAGTGTTATATGCTCAATATTTTATTATTTGTCTTATGTACTGTGTTTGAGATGGGCCTTGGTAGTCTTGAAGCTTTGATATGTTTTTTTTTTATATGTTTTGATATATTATAGTGAATGCTTTGGTCTCCAGACCACAGCCTTCAGGTATGATAGATGTTTATGACCTGTAAAAGTAACTTCCACATCTGCTGAAGTTATGGCAAAGTTTACATGTGTAGTGGGATGGATATATGTATATATATGTACCCACATAAACATGCTTGTGCAAACTTATTTTATTATGGCATTGGATTCTGGGTTGAATTTTGTAGTTTAATTCAAAATCTTTTCTTAAATAACAATGTTTGTTCATCATTGGAATTAAAATTATGGTGCCATTTTCTGGTAAAGAGGGCCAATTATTGTTACAGATTTATGGTATTCTAGTGTTTTGAATTACCTATACAAATGAATTATATATCCTCCAAAGAAAGTGATGAATTCATATATATGTATAGTTTATTTGTTTTAATGTGGATGTTTCTGTTATAATCCCTCTTAAATGACAAATGATTACCAACTTTTCTGTTGTTTAAGTTTCCTAGCCAGTTTGATCTTTTAATTATAAGCCTATGACAAATTTGACATTATCATTAGTCACTAGATGGCACTGTTTGTTTGCAGAGTGCCATTTACAAAAAAGAAAAAAAAAAAAGAAACTGTGGTACTAACTGAAATTACGGCCTCATGAATAAAATATTTCTGGTGGGATTTGCATTTCTATATTGGCTGAAGACACTGTGTTGAATGTTTTATTAACCAGCCCAGTGCAACTGTCAGCCTATTAAAGAGATCCAATGGTCCCTGTTTAGATAAATAAACTAAATAAATCCAATTCGTCAAATTGTGTTCCTGGCTGTTTATTTTCCATTCTTTTGATGTACAGTTTATTTTAAGTTAAAGCCACATCGGTTTAAAAATTAATGGGAAAATGTTATTTGGTGTTTGGAACATGAAGAAGCTAATTGCCATCGTCAAAAAGCCGTCTCTGTTTCAGTGTGGAATTGTTTGTTCACAAATAGGAAACTTTTTACAGGTTGCTTAGAAAGTGTCTCATGGTCAAAAGTCATCTGTTATTCTGAACACATATGGCCAGAGTCTGCTCTCAACTTTCAGGCAATTCCTGCCTAATTTTTCTGGGAAAAGCACCTTGTGCTTTCCTGGGAGAATGCTCAGTTCTCAGATATGGTACACTATTCCTTGAAAATGAAAGAAGCTAATTGATTTTAAATGAAGTGTCTTTTATGACAGTACTTATGAGTCACTTTCCTGATGAACATCAGGTGTGGAATAAATGGTGGTCCTGGGTCATGATGTTTGGTGATGAAGCCAGAGCCCTCATGGCAGTGTGGATCCAGATGAAACTAGTTCCTATGTTCATTGTCCTCTTAATAATGTTCAAGGGATCTTGAAATTCATGTCATATAATACCACCCAAACTAGACATTTCATACTTGGCCCTAGGGCTATGATAGTATTTGAATAAGGTACATCAGCTTTGTGCTTTAGTAAAGTTAAGTTGGTAACTTGAAATGATATGTCGTGGTTCTGACTTCAGATTTCATTTTTCATGAATCTTCACTTTGTATGCTATTTTTATTGCCCTTTATCTGGTTCTAATTGGTGAGGCTCAGAACAAAACTTAAAATGGGGGGTTAGGCACTTTTGACTTAGCATGTGGCCTGGGAGGATGGGAGTTCTGCTCTCGGGGCTCAGGTCTCCAGCTGTGTTTTAGATAGTACCTGAAAGGGTATGTTATGTCGATTATTTTCAGCTTTCTTGTACAGGAAGTTAAAGTAGCGCCAGAATAGATTTTGCCAGGCTTGGCACATGTGCTTTCATTTCTGTTTACATGGTTTTGTCTGACTGTGTGTCCTGCTCTTAATAAGTCTGCAAAAATCATATGTAAGAGTGAAAGCAAATAAAAATAGTCAACTCCCCCTTTTCTTGGCTTTTCTTTAATAAGTTCATGAGATCATAGATGAAGCTGTTCAAAGTGCTTCTGAAACCTTGGGAAACCGTAAGGAGAGAAATTCCATCCCTTCTGCATCTCAGTAGTTTTCATGTCTTTGCACATACATAGATGCTACTACAGACCCAGCTTTGGCCTCACAGAGTCCCAGGAATTTCCAGACCTCCTCACCTCACTTGCCATCTGTTCTCAGGATGTTGCTTAAAACAAGTACCTTGTGGTGCTAAGAAGCAGAGGCTCCCTTTACTGCAAATGCTCTCCTAAAGCAGAGCATCTGATTTATCCTTTGGAAGTCCTCTTGCATGACATTGACCTTAGTGTGAAAGGTCTAGTTACAAAAATGTAGTATGTTACTTAAAACTATATTTAGTGCTTAAAAACAAGAATGCCCTTTCTCAATTTTTTTAATCTTCTAAATTTTCTTATCTGACTCTTGACTTTTAGGATTGACTATTGCATCTTCATGTACCGATTGGCTAACATTGCTTGTTCATTTAGTTTTTCCTTTTATTTTTTTCCTTTATTTCAAATTCTCATTGGGTATATTCATTGGACATGGAATATTACATAAGGGCATTTTAAACAAGCAGATGTTACAAATTGAGCATATTCTTCTTTACACCACCTACTTTGTTCACTGCTTTCTTGCTTTGATAAACCTAATCTGCAAATACATTTCAAATGAAGAAAGAGTAGAGTTCTCTTATTCAGGGGCACATGTGGGAAGGAGAACATTTGTACCTTCATGGTAGGAAACCTCCAGATTTATGGTCTCTTCTTCAATGAGGTTTAAACTTTTTCTTTTCTATTATTTTTTTCTTCTTATTAGGAGTGTTCTTTACTCAGTAACTTTTCTATGAACAGAAGTAATCCTATAATGAAAGAACACAGAGGTTAAAGTATCTCAAGGTCTGACAATTCCTTGAATATCCTAAAAACATAAACCATCTTCTTCAGTGCTTCTGTGGGCTCATTGCAGGGGCTAACACAAAGGACAGACACAGGAAATCTGCCTTCGTGTTTGCAGACATGGCCTTCTAAGTTGGATTGCTTTTGTATGCTAGCACATTTCATTTTGTGAAAGACCTATTAGAAATTAATCTATGGTAACAGCAAGCAAGGTTTCTCCTTGACCTTGTGGTAGCAGAGTCAGAATTAAAGATAGATGAATTATGATATTATATATTATTTTATGTCATTTCATTATATGTATTATGTTACTGTTTAGAGTTGTATTTGCATGAAGTTTTCATCCAAAGTTCATTGAATTGCTTTGACTTTTTTTCTTATTTCTTCTCATTTCCAGAAATGATTAGAAGTCACTCTCTTGACTAGGCCAGACACTGGCCCAATGTATTGAGAGACTGAGGAGAGGGAAGAAGACAATCAGATAGCCCTGCAATTTGAAGGTTCCAGATTTTATCATATATTGAGAATTTCATCTAGTATATGCTCACATATGTAAAATAGTGTAACATGCAAGGACAAATAATATGGCGGTAACTAAAATGACATGTTGTCACTACAAAAACAAAATTTCAAATGAAAGAACAAATTAGGAAACTGAGGATGAAAATTTTCAAGCTGGTGTCATTTCTATTCATTTCTGAAAAGTTAGTTTTTGTTTTGCTACTTTTCAACAATTTGTTGACGTCAGTTTAGTATCAGTTACCATCAACACCGTACATGTATTTAGTAACTGTTATGCACCACTATGAAAGGAATCCAAAAATGAATAAACTCTGTGTGTGTGTGTGTGTGTGTGTGTGTGTGTTATTGGGAATTGAACTTAGGTTATCCTATATGCCAGGTAAGCACTCTGAGCTATGTGTCCAGCCCCTAAATGATGTATTTTTCTTGGAGCTCATAGCCATAATAATTACACTACTGTGGTCAGCAGAATTGTGGAGGGATCACTGGGGTGGTATGAGAAAACAGAGAGGAGAAACTAACCTAGGTGTGTGTGTGTCATAAGTAGCAGTTAGGAAGGAAATACCCTGGAGGAGCTGATATCCCAACTGTGGCTTGAAGGATGAGGAGGAGTTTGAGAGGAGTATAGTCAGGTTGAATGAAGAGCAAACACAGGCAGATGGGGAAGTGCAGGGCAGATAAGCAGGAATTGGGGTGGTATGTGGATGGAAGCATTGGAAATTTGTCCAGGCTTAAATATGGGCCCAGAACCTTGATCCCCAAAGCCTGCTGCACATTGGAACCTGGCTATATTTAAGAACTCCTGATTCTGGACTTCCATTCCCAGACTCACGATCTAATTAGTGTGGGGTATGATTTGAACATCATGAGGGCTTTTTAAAATAAAGTTCCTTGAGTGATTCTCTGTATAGGGAATTGGGAAACTAGGGAGCTCATATAGGAACCTGAGCCAGAGAGCTGAGGAAAACCCTATTGGTTAAGTTGAGCAGCTCAGTCCTTATCTCATTAGTGGTTAGAAGCTGGTGGAAGTTTAATACACTGGGCAATATGGTAGCTTTCACCGAATAAAGCACTTAAAGCAGCAGAGCTCTTCCATATGTGTTAAAGTGCCATTTAATTTTATTTTCATCTTTTTACTTTCAAATTCTGAAAATGATTTTTAATAAATTTTAAGTTGGCAAAATTCATTATCTTACAATAACAGTTTTTCACATTTATATCGTTACTTTAAAAATCAATTTCTTTTGATATAGATAGGTGTTAGAACAGCATTTAGCTATAGAAAGCCAACTATATATATACATGTATATGACATTTTTCTCTTTAGCAAAATGAATATTTTACATTTTTACTTGGGCTTAGAAAAAAGCAAAATAAATCCTTCAGCTTTTAATTGCCTACTTCCTTGACCTCACATTTTTAAGTCAGTGCTAATAGATTTTCAGTTGGAATCTTGAAGTTTCAGCTGCTTTGGAATCAGACATAAAATTTTCTTGTAAGGAAGGAAATACAAGTGCTCATATCTATAGGTGTACTTATATTACAATTCTGGATTTAGTAGGTGTCATGGTTTGATACAGGTGTCCCCCACAAACAATTGAATGTGTTCTGATAGATCGATCCTCAGCTGATGGCAGTTTGGGTTTTACAACCTCGATGAAGCTGTGTTGTTGGGGGCAGGCTTATGGGGTTATAAGCCAGCTTCCCCTTGCCAGTGTTTGGCACACCTTCCTGCAGCTATTTGCAGTGCTGTGGCAGAGGTGATGTCCAGCCCTCTGCTCATGCCATCGTTTTCCCTGCCAGGATGGAGTCTCCCCTCGAGTCCGTAAGCCAAATAAACCCATTCCTCTACAAGCCGCTTTTGCTTGGGTTCTCTCTGCGCAGCAACTAGAAAGCTGACCGCAACAGTAGGAAAAACTAAGTGTGCCAATACACATGTGCGCTCATGTGATTGCACACATAGTTCTTCTGTCCACTGTGAAGTCTTGCAAAACAGATTGTAACTTAATTTTATACAAGGATTGTCCAGAAAGTGCTGATGATCTCTAATAGAGAAAGGGGGGCATGGCTGTGAGGCTAGTGGGATCCATTCTGGCCAGTGTCTTCATTGATCTTCACAGACTTGCTCTTTTCTATCCACCTGCCCTGCATCTGTATTTTCTCTTGTCAGTAAGCTGAGAGAATTTGGAACAGAAAAAAAAAAGAGAGAAAATCTACTCGGTTCTCAATAACTATAGCTGTGCATTGGTGTAGAGATGACAACTTATAGCAGATAGTAGAATTACCAGAATATTGTTTGCTTCTTATTTAGGAGGAAAATTAAAGTTCTTTATAAGACCAGGTTGGAAAAATTCCCAACTTTACATTCCCATAGCTTATGATATCAGTTGAACTCTTATGATAATCCTACTAAATATTATTTAGAATTTTAAATTGTGAAATTGTCTTTTTAGACTATTTTAGTCAAACACTCAGGTTGAAAAAATACTACCTTGTGTTTTAAACAAGGATATTATAAAATCTATTATTTTTAATAGCAAAATATTGAGGCTTTTTGTTTTTCAGCAGAGTATATTGTTTGGGGAGTTTGGCTTATGTGTATATTATATTGCTGTAGATTTTGCAGTCATAGAAATTGTCCTCCATAATGTGTGTAATTTCAGTGGTTTTCTCATATAAATTGTCCTTGCTTGAGTTATTTGTTATGCTCCTCAGTAGATTCTATGGAAGTTATCTGCCCATGTGTTAGAAAATATGGGCTTGGGGTGAAATTGTTGTCAGTGCATTTATATCTGAGAGGGCCTTCTGTCTGTTACTCTTTTCAGTGAAATTGTACGTTTTTTTTGTTTGTTTGTTGTTTCTTTGGTTTTGTTTTGTCTTGTTTTTAAAGACAAGGTTTTCCTTTAGCCCAGGCTACCTTGGAATTCACTATGTAGTCTCAGGAAATTGTACTTTTTGGCTCAAGCAGAAAATGGCCATAGATGGCACTGTGGCTCACGACGATATTTAAAATACACCATATTGTGGCTTTTTGAAAGAGAAATTTCCAGTTTTCAATAAATCCTTTGCATTGACATTAACTTTCACTCTGAGTTCATTTATGCCCAGTGAAATCAGAAGTGCTGACTACGGTTTTGATACTAGTGCATGCTGTCTGGGACAGATCACCAAACCTGTGTTTCTCATACTCTTGATAATGTCTTTGGAAATTGAGATTCTTTTAATACCATCTGTGCAAAACCTTTTCCCACAGGAATGACACCTAGATGTGCAAATTAAAGCCTGGCATCTCCATGCTTCTCGTTCTTGTCTCTCCAAAAGCATCCTCGACCCCCAGCTACCAAAATCAAGGTGTTCTGTCATGACTAGGGCTAAATAACTGTCACTGGAAAATGACAAGAGGCACCAATCCAGAGGGGGAAAGAGAGAGGAAAGAAGTAGGAATAGGGTTAAACAAAGGCCTGAGAGAAAGGGAGGGAATGCAGGCACACTCGAGAGGTGAGGACTCCTGGCAGCAAGAGCCCCAGGCACCAGCTGTTTGGGCCTGTTCAGCAATCTGCCTACATCCACAAGCTTTGCAGGGCTCCTTGAAATCCATGCACTACTTAGAAATACCTCTTAAGTGCAGATGATTGTTGTCATTATATTCAGAGTTGCCTAAAAACATTTACTAGTTCTCTAATTTTTTTTTAAGAAATCTAAAAAGATCTACTCCAAGTCTGGGGCGATAGCTTGATTAGTAAAGTGCTTAAGGACCCAAGTTTGATCTCCAGAGCCTACATAAAAATGCTGGTGCACACTTGTAATTCCAGCCCTGGGGAGAGATCCTGGGTGCCGGCTGGCCAGCCAGTCTAGCCTATTTTGCACGTTCCATGCCAATCAAGACCCTGTCTTTTTAAAAAAAGGTAGATGGTATTTCTGAGCAATGACAAGCCCAGGTAGTCCTCTGGCCTCCACATACATATGCACACACATGAACATGCATATAATGTGTACACATACACATTAATCAAGAGATTTCCACTACTTCCAGTGTTGTTTCAACGTGCACATGATCGAGAGGCTCCACCTGACAAGGAGTGGTGACTCACTTTTATTCTCCTACTCCATGCTATATCCTGGGATATGGTTATGGGTGTCTTTCTGCTTAAAAGGTGGATGACTCCTTTAAAGCAGAAAAGGGTATGATTTCTCTCTTAACTGAACACCAGTAGTAACAGATGTACCCTTTAGTATCGAGTAGAGTCTCTAAACCTCAGAACTGTTGAAATTTGGGGTGGACCATTCTTTGTTGGGGTGTCTTTTAGGGTGTTTATAAACATCTAAGCCTCTACCTTCTAAATGCCAGCAGGTACCTACTCCCCAGATGTGGCAGTCAAAAAATATCTCCAAGTATTCCCACTGTCTCTTTCGAGGCAGAATTGTTCCTGACTGAGAGCTACTCAATCTCCAGCGATCTCTGACAGGGGCTTGTAAGGGGAGCCAGTGTATGAATGAACAGTTGTGGACTTCTCACAGTTAGATATCCAGTTGAATATCATTGATTCTTCACAGCCAATTGGTAATCCAGATGTAGGAGGTTATGAAAAGCTAAGGTAGGGTTTGGAGAGATGGCTCAGCAATTAATGGTGCTTGCTTGCAAAGCCTGCTCATCCAGGTTTGATTACCCAGTACCCACATAAAGCCACATGGTGTATATATATCTGGAGTTTGCAGTGGCAAGAGATCCTAGTGCACCCGTTCTCTTTATCAAATTAGTAAATAAAAATACTTTTTAAAAAGAGAAAAGCTAAGTGTTGCAGTCAGCTTTCTACTTGCTGCGCAGAACGAACCCAAACAAAAGCAGCTTGTGGAGGAATGGGTTTATTTGGCTTACGGACTCGAGGGGAGACTCCATCCTGGCAGGGAAAATGATGGCGTGAGTAGAGGGGTGGACATCACCTCCGCCACAGCACTAGAAACAGCAGCAGGAAGGTGTGCCAAACACTGGCAAGGGGAAGCTAGCTTATAACCCTCATAAGCCTGCCCCCAACAACACAGCTCTAGCGAGGTTCTAATTCTCGAACTGCCATCAGCTGAGGATCGATCACTGAGAACACATTCATTTGTTTGTGGGGGACACCTGGATCAAACCATGACACTAAGACATTTTCCCAAGTTCTCAAATTTGGATCCAAATCTTTAAATCCAGCCTAGCTGACATTAAAGGTGTAAGTCATATTGCCTTATACATTTATCTCTGAAGAGTCTCCGAAGTCTCTGCTAGACAGGGTTACCAGGGTACAGAGTATGAGGAGCCTATTCCCACAAGCTGTGAGCCAGGAGAGGAGTGTGACACAGTGGACAGGAAACTGCAGCCAGGTTCAGGAGTGTTGGCATTGAGGGCTAGCTCTGATGCTGGCTAGCTGAGTGCCACTGGACAAGTCCTTAGCTCAGCCTCTTCAGCTCTAGAATGCAGTGTTCAGTCTCCATGCTTGGGAAGGTCAGCGAGCTTTGTCTGATGATGTTGAAATTGCAGTAACGTGGTATGTCAAAATGGGTGAAAGTTTTTATATTGCTTTAAAGTTATTCTTCATGCTGTTTAAGACAATTAGTATGCTTTGAAACCTTTGGCTCAACTTAATTGATTAATCTCATATTGCTAAGTCTCCATTTTCACAATCCCTAGACCATTATTCACTTCCTTTGTGAAGTCATTTCTGATTATCTTTCCTGTCATGATGGATTTTCTTTACTTTTCATTCACCTTGGTTCTTGAATCTGTAGCCTATACCAACCTACACCCTGTTTCCATGTCAGAGCCAAAGTGATTTTTCACTTACTTGTGTTTTATCACTGCAGCCAGTTTCTGGGGTATTCCAGGGAAGACACGGAACCTTCTGCCTTTCATGTTGAGGTCTCCCAGTCAGGGGTACCCACCCTTTGACGTTGTGACATGACATCGTCATGGAATCCACGTGGCTGTGGGCAGCAGGTTGGACATGTCTTTATTATAAGTGCTGTACAAAGTGGATGTTCAATAAACGCCTGTGCAGTTCATTTCAAGACCCAGAATTTATCACTTTTAGGCAAAGTTTTTAAAAGGAGAAGTATCTAGGATGTGATAGGTACACAACATGTAAGTTTTCCAGTCATCATGTTATTTGGGTATGAATTGTTCTTTAAGGACAATTTCTATTAGACTTCAGTGGAACAAGAGAATAGTGCTCTTCACATTTCTCAGACCTAAGAAATAAGATATTAAGAATGAAGGTTCTGGAATGCTCCATTGAGTTCATCTTTTCAGAAACAGCTATGCATGGGAAAATATGACATGCTCGTTGTCAGAGAAGAGCTGGTAAATAAACCCTGATATAATATTTTGGCTAACATTTCAATAACGTTGACATTTTCTTATAGTACTTATTTACTTTATCAATATTTACAGTGACATAGGATTGCCAACTTTTTATATTAAGACCAAACTAATAAATTAAACATCATAACTGATGAAAGCTGATGTTTGGGAAGAGGCAGGTCCTGTGCATAGCTTCCTTTGGTGTAAGTATGTAGATGATGTCTTTAGATACTGTCTTGTGTACTTGCTGTTAGCAGAAAGCCTTGACAACACAACCACCTCACAGTTTAACCTTTCTGTATAGAACAAGAGGTTGGTTTTAAATTGCAACTATCTTTTAACCTAATTTCAGCATTTTAATTTCTTAGCCTGTTATCATGACTTTCATGTATCTTTAAAAGCAGCTGTTTCAATAAGATTTGTGCCCAAGACCTTTCTTCTGCAGACTTTCTGCTTAAACCATTGCAGCTACAAAGATATATACATTTTTGCAACTTTATGACTGTCTTGTGTGCTCCTTTCCCATCTCTTGATTCTTTTTGCAGCATCCGTCTTCTTACCTATATGAAACAGTTATGGTTTTTATCCAAGTCTACAAGAAATGGTGTGAACCCTTCTTTCTGTCTCCCACATATTTTATACTAATACATTTAATTCACCATTATACTACAGTTAGGTCTTTACTAAGATAGGGTGGTTGGCAATGCCATGTAGCACTTTAAAAAAGAAGTTTCTGGGTGAGAAGATGGCTCTGTGGTTAAAGGCCCTTGCTTGCAAAGACTGCTGTCCCAGGTTTAATACCTAGAACCCACACAAAGCAAAGAGGCATCTGTGATTCCAGCACACCTATGACAATGACAGGCTCCTTTGCAGTCTGGCAATTCATTTGAAGCAGTAAAAGACCCTGTCTCAAAGAAGGTAGAGCACGATACCTCAACATTGTCCTCTGACCTCCACATGTGTGCTGCAGCATGCACACCTATCACCATGGCATGCTAAATAAATAAATGTATTTTCAAAGTTCACTTATAGAGACTCACAGGAAATAGTGGTAGGTGGGGCTGGAAAGAGCCCTGAGCTGCTAATTTGAAACTGGAGTAAAGTCCCGCCTTGGCCACCAGCCCCGTCTGAGAATTTTTGAAGGTCACTTTCTTCATTTGTTCACTTCATGAAGTGCTCTGAAAAATGTGTTTGGAGTACCAAGCATGCCAGGACACTCTTATAATAGGGTCCTTATAGAATGTGTCCTCAGTGTTCAAATCCAAAGTGGTCTTGGAAATCTGAAAATTGGATACTTTTGAATCCAGGTTATTAACATTTGTTTATAAGCAATATTTGGAAGTAATGTCACATGTCTGAGGTGCATACCGTGTACCAAAAAACACCCATAGTGTTTTCTATGGTAGCATATGTGGATTAAGGGACCCATACCATAATTTCTTTAGTATTATATAGACATCTTTTCTTGACATCACAACCAATTCTAGACCACAATAACTTCTGAATTCTATTTATAGCATAACCTTAATTTTTGTCATTTAATTTCCCCTTACTTCCATGTATTGTATACATACCTGTTAAAATAATATTTCAGTTGGAGAAAAAATCACTCTCTGAAGGGAAAAGTGATCTCAAAGTAAGGATTGTGTACGCATCATATGTGTCTTACAAATGTTCTGCATCTGGTTTGAGTAACATTAAGCTGGAATTATGAAACTTTAAGAAAGTGAGCTGGGGGTCTGCAATTTTGTATCATGGAGTAGGGGGCAGAGTTTACATTGATGACTGGATAAAATCCAGATCTCACATTCCAGCATGTGTTTGTTTCTGCATCCTCTTCAGGCCCAGGCCACTGCCTTTCCCAAGTCTCATGACCCTTGTTTGTTTCCCACGGGCAGATCAAGCTGCCACTGCTCCACAGAGCTGATTCCTTTATCCTCACCTTTACACACATGTCCTGCCTGGAATGCTTTCCACTTGGAGCTCATGGCCCTCAGACTCTTCAGAACTCATTCCTTTCTAACTGATGCCGTCTCCTCCATTCTACCACCCTTTGTAATATACTTACCTGAAAGGAAGAAAATAAATAGGTTTTGTCCAACTACTTTGGCTTTACAATTGGCCGTGATAGTAAAATGTAACTTAAATTTATAGGAACATTTTGGAAGTAATTAATAGTCCTTTCATTTTTTTTTAACCTGTGTAGACTTTTTTTAAAAGAGAAATTTCTTCGTATTATACAAAGAAATGTTCAACAACCTGTTTGGGTGATGATGTGATTTATTGGGTCACATTTCATCATGTCATGATACAGTAAAAGGATTTTATGATAATGTCAGAATACATATTTCTAGTTTAATGTTAGCATGTTTTACTACTTTATGCTTCATGCTCCCAAAATCTGTTCTTTTAGGTGCTATCTAGCCTTGAACTGCCCTACAGTATATTTTTATGGACAGGAAGCCTTGTCAATCCAGTGACATTGTACACTATTTTAGAACAAGAAGTAGAATTTACCATACCATGTAAGAGCATATGAATCTTATGTAAAGCCAGGTATGGTGAAACAGCTAGTTCCTGCAGCTCTCCTTATGCTGAGGCAAGAGGAGCCCAAGGTCAAGCTGGGCTTGTCATCTTATTAATAGCTTGACTTAAAATGAAAAAAAAAATCAGTAGCTAAGGGATGATTATGATAATAATAATGATAATAATAATAATGAGTTTGAATATAGCTCAAAGGTAGAGCACTTGCCTAGCGTGCACGAGGCCTACAGTTTAATCCCCAGGCACACATACACACACACACACACACACACACACACACACACACACGCACACACGCGTGCACACGCCACTCTACGTATTTGTGAATGAATAAATCAGATACTAAATCTGATTCTCTACACAATTGAAATCGTTGTTCAATTAGCTGTTTATGGTGGGTGAGGAGAGTGAAGTTGCGCTGTCTTATGAAACATACATTCCATTGTAAAGTTTCCTAGGTTTGAATAAAATTGTATTCTGGTTAAGATACAAGACTTTGCTATCCAATACCAACTAAAACTAGACCCAAGTGGAGTTGGCTTGTCAAGCTGCTCTGGGGCTGAGCACAAATCAGAAACATGCATAGAAGAATTTCTGTGCTGTTTTAGAATTCAGAAATATACAATGAAAAGAAAGAGCTATTGGAGAACTCAAGACTCAGTCATTGCAGAAGTTACCTGATAGATTACAATATTGATTCTTATCTACAAGTAGTTTCTTTTTTAAATCAAAGGAAAAAACAGTGCTCATAAGCTCTCTGAGATCATTTTGTTTGCTCATGGAAATTGTCTTTCAGCTGTGCTTCAGTGGTTTATCCTAGGCCTGTAGTTTGTCAACTTGAGTAGGTATCAGAACCCCTGAAAGAATGTATTGATTACTACATAGATGCTGGTCCTACCCTGGATTTTCTGATTCAGAACGGAAGCTACCCAGGAAGGGCCTGGGACTCTGCATTTTAAGGGATCCAGCTGTATGTGGCAGTCCCTGCCCAGGACCACACTTTGACAGCCTTGGCACTAGATGACCTTGAGGTGCTCCTGAGCTCTAAAGATGTTCTGAGTCACCGGTGCCAATTTTCTGGACTCATTGTTAGGCATCTTGTGCCTTTCACTTTGAAGCTGCTATTCTTGCATTTCTTCTCTATTTAATTTTGCTTGATGCTTTTTCTAATATAAATTCCCATCCCTTACAAATTTTCTCTGACGCCTCATTCTTTAGGAACTGCCAAATAGAATGTTTGTTTAAGTAATGTTAGCAAAATACATTTTCAGAACTGTTCTTTGGGGAAATTTAGATGAAGATTTAAAATACCATTCGGAATGCAAACAATAAATTTGTGATTTGCTGTAGGCATCTTTACATTGAGATGGCTAAAAAGGGTTCTGCTTAATTAGAAGTCATTTGTTAGAAACCTGAATCTTCTTTTTTTCCTCTCTTAGATTAAAACTCAGTTCCCAGCTGGATGCTTATAAGTTCAGGAAATGTAATTGTCAGATGATTACTTGCAAAAGATAGATAATTAGAGTTCATATGATGTGTCAAATGTGGGTAACCAAGAGGTTGACTACTCCTGGAAAGAGCTGCAGAGTCCATCCGGATTGTGGGTGTGGCTGTCGGTGGGTGACTTACCCTTCCCACCAGGGCTTGCAGAAGACCGCTTTCCTGATCCATGCCTTTTCCACCCCATTTTCAATAAAGTCCGCACAGTAAGAACTACTAGCAGAAAATTCTCAAATTAGGCTTTGAAACTGAGCTGTTGCCCAAACTACCTTTCTAATGTCAAATAAAGGACTTAGATTTGTAAGCTTTCCCAGTACTTTTCTTTTTTTTTTTTCTTATTAAAACTATCTTCATTGAACCTATGTAAAATATCTCATCCCAAGTGAAATGACTTGTTTTCATTTCTTAATTTTCAAGAGTTAAATCTTATTTCCTTTGGCCTCAGTGTACTTGGCTCCTGGAAAGCTGAGTGTTTTCATCATAAATCATTCAATCCCAAGAGGGAATCATTTTTGCCCTTTAGAATAAATGTAATACTAGTATTTCTTTTTAAAACCTCCGTCAAAAACCATTAATGACATGAGAGGAAAAAAAACCCTCTTACAGCTTGTCAGTAATCAAATTAGCCATTTCCCTTCTATCTCACCTGTTGGCTTAAAGTCACAATGAAATTAATAAAAACTAGATTTTTTTCTCCTGCATTCGCAAATAAGGTCTCTTCCTCTATCTTTAAACTTTGCATTTTCACTGAAGAGCTTTTCAGTCCTGAAATATACTGTTTTACAAATTCAGCTAATGACCCAAATCCAGCTTGTTTGTTGTGTAGGAGTTCTATTAAAATAATTCACTGTATGTGCATTGTCATTAATGATATGCTCATTTTGATAATGGGCTGCAGATTCTTAGTCTATAGTCCTTGGGGAGATGCTACCATTTTTTTAAACTAAGTATTGTTCTGGCTCCTTTCCTTGATTGGCCTAGAAATAGCAATCAGCTGGGGAGCAGGATGACATGCCTCTTAGCGGTCCCTTTGATCTTTGAGATGAGTATCAACATTGTATGCTTCCTAATGGAAGTGTAATTTAATGAAATCTATTGGGTAAACATACTTCAGATGTTCAAAGGAGGTGACAAAATTTTTGCTGGCAGCAGGACCTGGCTGCTTTCCAGCTTGCCTCTAGCTGCTATGCATATAGCATTGAGAAAGGCACTTAAAATAGGAGCAGAGTATTATTTTCATTGTGTTTTCAACTCCCCTGCCCACCCTCCCCACTCATTTCTTTCCCTGAAGTTTATTTTTGTGGTGTTTCTACAAGTGCCCTTTGACATACAACCTCTTCTAATATAAAGTCGAATGTGAGATTGTATCTTTTTCTAGGTTTATTTTATGACACCAAACCATATAGGCACCAAACTCCAGAGAAGTTGTTGGCATGAGGCTTTCTCCCAGAACATCTTACAAGCAGAAAAAAAAAAAAAACCCATGTTCTATTTTAAAAAGTATATATTACTTCAAAGGCTCTAGTTGGCCGAATTAAGCGTTCTGTTTTGAAAAAAGATAGCGCCTTAATGGAAGTAGCCGAGACAGCAGGAGACTGGGAATCTCACTAGTCTTGGGTAAGTCACTTTCCCCTCTCCCTCTTTTTTTTTTTCTCTCTCTCTCTCGACCACAGTTTCCTATCTGTTGAATGGAGGGATTGATTTAGATGTTTCTGCAGGTCTCTTTCAGTCCCTAGATGTTCTGATTCTTTTAAACTGAAGACTAGCACTGTGCAATAAAAATACTCAAGAGAACATTTTTAAAGGTGCATAGTCAATAATCTTTTGTCTTTGTCTAACAAATGGTTATAGAAAATTGTTTGGTTTAGTTCTCAGCAACTCAGAACTGAACTCTGAGGAAGCTTGTCTTCTTTTGAGCCACCCAGTCTTTATTCTAGGCCACAGTCTCATTTTTAATTTCTCTCTTTGGCTTCTTCTCATAGGCTGGGCTCTCTTGAGTCCCAGTTTGAGGTTTCTTATAGTCTGTGTTTGTTGGATCTGGAGTTGTGTTGTACTTTATGTATGAGAGAATTTTTTCTGTTAGCATCTTTCCCTTCTTTCATTGGGAACAGCATCGAGTCTGCAACCTTCTGCCCAGGATGTGCATCCCACGCACTTCTGCAGCCAAACCTTCTTGCATGCTTCCCTAGAGCCCCACAGCTTTGTTGCCCATAGCAGTGGTGAGCCAGAGCCCCACATTCTTCTTCCAGCCATGCTTCTGGTACCTGGCTGACCATCACCACTTTCCACATCATAGTCCTCTCTGATCGTCTGCACTTGACCTTTCGAGATCTTGCCCATACCAGAGCAATGAAGAGCCTGTGGCCAGCATCACCACTTCAGTAGGCTGTGGTGTCTGTCACTTGTCAGGCCAACCTAAGCATGCTCTTCAGCTACTTCATACACTGGAATGCTTTGTTTTTAATTCAGATCATATGACTCTTTCTCCATTTGTATGGCCTATCGTACCCTCTTCTGTGTGGACATACAACTCAACAAGTCATACCTCTGTCTTTGTGTGTGTCATACCTATTTTTGTCTGGCACTACCAAGCATTTCTGAGCTTAATAATTAGTTTTGTCTCTTGTCTCCTGAATTTCACTGGGTCTATCATAAGGTAGGGACTATTGTAGACCAAAAGTTCTGCCTTGCAGGTCCGTCAGTCCTGATGGGGCAATGTGGGGTGATATGATTTTACAGTCTCAGGTAACCACATAAATGAATTTTAAAAAGTCACATTATATTTAGTTATATATTTTATTTAACTCAATATATCTAAACAAAATATTTCTGTATTACTAGAACTTAAAAGCTAAGGAGATATTTTACATTCTTCTTTTCTCACTAAGTCTTTAAAACCTGAGGTGTTTCTTACACTGGTAGCATATTTCAGTTCTGACCTAGTGTATTTCAAGCGCTCAATCTCACATGGCCAGTGACTGCCATGCTGGATAGTCCCTCCCAATGCTGCCATGCATCTGCTCAGACTACATCTCTAGGAACCCTTGGACATGACCACAGAGGTTCCTAAGCCTCCACCTCTCCCACTAGACCAATAGTAGGTTCTCCTTGAGCAGCCTTAGCTACCTCCGATGCCTGGATCCCCTGCCCAGAGATCTTAATCTAACTGGTCCAGGTACAGCCAGGACAGAGGAGGTGAGAGGACTCCACAGGTGATTCCAATACACAGACAAGGCTGAGTACTCTGAAGAGCAACCATGTCTCAGTCCATAGAATACCCCCATTCCTGGGGAAGCTTCTGTTGCCTCTGGCCTCTCATTGTCCAGCCCCCTGTGTTGATAAGGCCTGTGTAGGATCTATAAGTTAAATCCAGTGTGTTGTCATCCAGTAAATCAGGGACTGAGGGACTTTTAGGGGTTATTTTTCCCACTAAAAATAGGGATGTGATACATAAGAGAGTGTGGATACTTTGAAGTGTTTTCACAACAATAACATCAAAACCTGAAGTAAAGGGAGCCTTTGACATTGGTCTTAAGAGTCGTGTAATCTCAGAAATTCTATGCAGTATATAAAGGCTATTTTCTCAATCAGCCCTACCTTTAAGTAGTACTTTATATTTTTTCTTAGATAAAAGTTATTTTCTATGAATCTAGCTTCTCTTTTTAAAAACTGGTTTAGGGGCTGGAAAGATGATTGGGTGGGTAAGAGTGCTTCCTGTGCAAGTATGAGACTTTGAAGGGGCTTGAGACCACCAAAGTTCAACTTCCCAGCACCCATGTAAACCACTAGGTATAATCCCAGTCCTGTGAGGAGCAAAGACCAGAAAGCTATTGGGCTCATGCAAACAGCAAGCCCTAGACTCAGGAGAGGCTGTCTGAAGGAATCACAAGGATGAGCAATGGAGAGAGGACACTCGGTGTTCTCATCTGGCCTTCACACTGCGTATGCACCTGCATATACACACGCCTACACCACACACACATTCTATCACATATACACACAAAAAGAAATGATTTATTGAGCTATAGTTTACATGTGGCCACAAATCTCATGGCAAACATACAATTCAGGAATGGCGAGGATATTTATATAGTTGTGCAGTATGAGAGAATTGTTTCTGTTACCATCTTTCCCTTCTTTCATTGGGAACAGCATCGAGTCTGCAACCTTCTGCCCAGGATGTGCATCCCATGCACTTCTGCAGCCAAACCTTCCCACACACTTCCCTAGAGCCCCACAGCTTTACTTCCCATAGCAGTGGAGAGCCAGAGCCCCACACTCTTCTTCCAGCCATGCTTCTGGTACCAGGCTGACCATCACCACTTTCCACACATGGTTTAAAGCAAGTCTCAGGTCTTCCCTCGTGCCCATTTACAGTCATTACAATCTCAGGCTGCTTTCTCTATATATAGCTTTGCCCTTTCTCAAAATTTCAAGTAAATGGAAACATATAATATAGTATGCCTGAGGTTTGTTTATGATGTAACATTGTATTAGTAGTTTGTTTTTAGTGAATGGATATGTGCCACATTTTATCTGCTTGCCAAATGTTGACATTTGGATTGATTATAGTGCTTTTACTATTATGACTAGTGCTGCTGTGAGAATCCATTCACAGTCTGAGGAAATGTGTGATAGAAACATTGCTCCTTTTTTGATGTTACTGTCAATGAGCGAGATTGTTCTGTCATGTGATATGGATATGATTCTTAAGAGTCTGCCACACTGTTTTTGAAGAGGCTGGCAGTTTTATATTCCTACATGCAAAGTATGATGTCACAATTCCCAGTCTCATCAGCACTTGCTCTTGTGAGCCTTTAATTATTATTTATTCATTTATTGACATTTATTTTGCTTGGTGTGTGTATGGTATATACACATGCATGTGCCCTTGCAGTGCACCATACTCTTGCCCACTTACCTGTGGTGGCCAGAGTGGAATGTCAGTTGTCCTGCTCTGTTATTTATCCATCTGATCTTATTTTTGAGCCAGAATCTCCTTTACTTATTCTGGAACTTGCATGAAATTTTATAGTTTTTTTTCCTTTTCAAGACTTAAAAATACTTTTATTTATTTATGAGGAGTGAGAAAGAAAGAGAGTGAGTTTGGGCCTCTTGTCGCTGCAACCCCCCCCCCAAAAAACAAACAAACAAACAAACAAACAAAACTCCAGACCCATGTATACTGGGAATTGAACCTGGGCTGACAGGCTTTGAAAGCAAGTGTCTTTAATCACTGAGCCATTTACCCAGCCCCCTTTTAAGACTTTGAAGTTTCATTTTTAGATTGTTAATGGATATATAAAATTGTACCTATTTTAAATATATTTATGATGATATTTTGTACACATGTGCTTTTCATAATGTTCACATTTGGGTATGTATTATATGTGTGTGCATACATCTCAGACATGCATCATTTCTTAAGGTAAAGCATTCTAAAACCTCTCTCCTTGCTTTTTAAACATACACAGTACATTCTCTGTAGTCACTTTTTGTTAGTGAAACAGCGACCAGAACATCATATGTAACTGTAACTTAGTACCCAGCAATCCCTCCGTCCGACACACTTTGCCAGGCTTCCATAACCACCATTCTACTCTGAATCTCTAGGAGAACAGCTTTTGTGAGTCCACATTTGAGTCAGGTGTCGTCTGTTGCTGCCGGTTTGAGCCTGACATGATGATCTTCAGTTGTTGCAAATGACAGGGTTTCATCCTGTCTATGGCTAAATTATCTCCCACTGTTTCAGTGTTCTTTGCTCGTCTTCATCATCCAGCAGTTGATGGACACTCTGATTATTTCCTCTTCTTGACTTTTGTAAACAGTGTGGAATAAGCATGTTAGCAATATTGGGTTTTCTGGGGTCAATATTGAGTCACTTACGGGGCCTTGGTTTCACTCAGTAGTGTGCTAGCTTTCAGTGCATAGATATTGTACTTCTTTGGGGATTTTTTTAGTCTTCTTCAATATTTTACTTATCTTGATACTCTAGTGAATGGATTCTTGTCTTTTGTTTTGGTTTATTCATTGTTGCTGCCTAGAAGTGCAGTGATTCTCATACCTTGAGATTGTGCCGCAACCTAACTGAACTCCTTCTGGCTTTTTTTTTTTTTGCTGATCCTGGGTACTTGCTCCTAAAGTACTCTGTCACCCGTGAGAAATGAAAGCTGAACTGTTTTCTTATGCCTATATCTGTCATTGATAATTTTTTAAATGCCCTTTTGCACTGGTTAAACATTGGTAAAATGGTGGCTTTGCTTTCTCTGATTTTAGAGGGAAAACATCCAATTCACTAGGGATTGAGTCTAGAGCCTGGTGCTTGCTAGGCAAGTGCTCTACACCGAGCTGTCTACATCTCTTTGAGATAAGTTTTATGCTTTATGTTTTTTCCCTTTCATCAAAATTCTGTAATTTGTTGACATTAAAGTCTTCACAATATTCCTTTGCAGTCCTTTTTATTTCTGTGGCATCTCATGATAACATCTCCTTCATTGTGGATTTTGTTAATTTTGTGGCTTCTTTTTTCTTAGTCTAGCAAAAAGTTTATTTTTTTCTTTAAGTTTTTTTTACTCTTGAATTTCCTTCTTATTTATCTATTTTCTGTTCAATTGATTTCTGCTCTGATCTTTATATCCTTCCTCTTACTTTGGTTTTCATTTGTTTTTCTAGTTTCTTGACATAGAAGTTTAGATTATTCATTTTAGATCTTTCTTCCTTTTTATGAAGTTTCCCTACATTGGCTATTTTTAAAATTTAAATCCAGCACCATTTTCTGTGTTACTCTACAGGTTAGCATTAACAGGCCATTGTAGATAGAGACATGGGCCTGGAAGCAGAGTCAGAGCTCTCTTTTATGGCCGTTCATTATTAAGTACTAAAGCAGTTGCTCATAAGTCTGCAGGGAAAGTGTTGTTCTTGGTGCCATGAAGGGGCCTGTCTGTTTGGATGCTCTGTTATTGTGTAGAAACATTGGCTTAAAGCAAGGACCATGTGTATTTGTGAGTGGTCTTTGTGCATGTGTATGTCTGTTCATATATATTTGGGCATATATGTGCCCACATGCATGTGGAGACCAGAGTTTAATGTTGGGCACCCCCAGTATTATTCTCCACCTTATTTATTGGAACAGGGTCTCTACCTAAACCCAGAACTTACTGATTTGGCTAATCTAGCTAGCCAGTTTGCCACAGGAGCCATCCTGTCTCCACCTCCTGAGGGCTGCAATTATGGGCACACACCACCACACCCAGCATTTACATGCTGGGGAATTGAACTCAGGTCTTCATGCTTACATGGTAAGTACTTTCAGCAGCTAATCCACTTCCCCTCCCAGCCCCCAAAATAACTTGGTTTTAAAATAGAGGTTC
The DNA here is from genome assembly GCA_004024765.1 of Zapus hudsonius. Lineage (NCBI taxonomy): Eukaryota > Metazoa > Chordata > Mammalia > Rodentia > Dipodidae > Zapus > Zapus hudsonius. The sequence goes on along the minus strand of PVHP010000417.1, from coordinate 105,319 downwards.
AAATACTTGGTTTAGAAAGACTAGGGAGAAGACCAATAGGGTTATTTATGTATCAAGTTTGACATCAGCATATAATATTGAAACCTCCAGAAATAGATAACAATGCTTATGGAAAGACGAGAGTTATGGGTTCTTGGACAAGCTCACGGGAAGTCTAGTTCAAGTACAGAATAACTTGAATTAGGAACAAAATTATTATGAGTTAGATCATGTCTACAAAAACAGCTATTTCAGAAAGTTGAATATAACTGAGAACTGAGCTATAAAGGAAGACAGGAAAAGTATCTTCTGGCTTGTTAGTATGACATCACTCTGACCTTGAAAAGAACCTCCCTGTAGGGTTAGTGGCAGAACCTAAGAGTCAACTATTCTTTTTAAAGCCTGACTCAACCCCTACGCCATAGTCACTGGAAAATTTATAAATGAAAATCAATTAGACAAACCTATTAATCTTTTAAAGTTACTGTTGAATTCATTTCACTTAAGTAGGTATTTGTCAGTTTCCTGCTAAGTGGCCTTGGCACATGTGGTGTCATTTTCCTGTCACAGTGCAGTGGCTTCATAAGAACCCAAGTTTACTCTGAAAGTTTGGGAAGAGCATTTAGTGGTCATGATCACTTAATGTTTTTCTTTGATTTTCTTTAATGATTTTTGTTGTTGCTACCACTGCTATTTTAGCAGAGTTCTTTATATCTCTCAAACTCAGTGGCTCATACATACTTAAGTAAGGACTTTGCTACTGAGCTACACCCCAGACCTGCTGTACACCTCTTTTACCTCAAACCAATAATCCTGATAATTGTACTTTTGAAACAAATTGCCTGAAAATTTAAAAATTAAAATAAAATAAACCACCTGTCTAGGCTTTCATCAGAATAGGCAGAAATGGCACCCTGGTGATAGAAGGGAAGCATGCAGTTAGATGGATTACTCCCTATAAGGAGATTTACTGTAGAGGGATTTCGCTAGCTTTTCTGCCCTTACTCTGACACTTATTAGTTGTTTGGGCTTGGGAGAAGTGAGCTACTGAATCTCCATTCCATATCTGTAAAATGGGAATTATAATAGTGACTGCCTCAGCATTGTTATGAAAGGGAAATTAACATAAATGTATGCATACTCATAGCTCTTAGACTAATGCCTCATATGGAGAAAACTCAAAGTTTTATTAGCTGCTGTTTTTTTCTGACACAGATCAGTTTGATTTTTAAATAACTTTTGCTCTAAATTAGGCCAAACTCCCCAAGAGAGAAAGTCTCCCTGGCTAGAGACTTCTCTGATGTAAATCCACAGCTGCCTTTAATGACCTAGTGTACTGAGGGACACTAATTACTAACTCTCTAGTAGAAGAGAATTGTGTATTCCAGTTCTAGAAAATAGATCTAGATGAGTTTACACAGAATCAAGCTTTCCTCTAGTGTATCACTCATGTAAATGAGTTCCAGCTTTATATATGGAGAAAAGTGAAACATATTTGATTAACCTCTCCTAAAAGGTATGGTTCTTAAAACAAGAAATCCTAACCATTGGTTTCTGCCAACTCCCCACTACTTATATTAAATATTGTCCAGTAGTCTAATAGATCACCCCTGGGTAATTGCCATGGTCATTCAAAATATTGGCTGTTCCTTATTCTGCCCTTCCTCACTGGATTATGTGCTCCATGAAAATACTTTAGAGCAAGCTTGAACTGTTGCTCAAAACAGAACTACTGAGTTTTATACTGGCCATTGAAATGCTCTGTTTTATTAGACCATGGTCTGTGTTGTCTTCATCTATAAGGGGAGGTTACAGTAAGTTCTCCTTAAGGAGTCCTTATAATTCTGAAGTACAATTATTATATGATTTATAAAATGTCAATAAATATTGATCTTACCTTATAAGACCATAAAAGGTGATTTAGTATGCTTAAAAATGAATGCTTTCCTCTTACTGATTTAGTCACATGTCCTAAGCACATAGGACTAACCTTCCTCCCCACCAACAACTACTAGTGAACTCAATGCCAGTTCATTTCTTCTCACAGTTCTTAATGCTTTTGTAAAATCTTTTCGTAAAACAATTAGAGATACCATAACAATTTAGAGGAGCAAAATGGCTATAATTTAAGAATATATTTAAAGGGGGCATTACCAAATAAACTTACGGAATATAGTCATCCAAATTAGTGATCAGCTATTTCCCAGTTTATTCATATGGCGTTTCAGTCAAATAAAGATTGAGTGGAGTTTTGGTCCCTTTGTTTATTTATTTGGTTTTTCTCATGTGAATTCCAAAGGTTAGCATATTCAGATGAACAATTTTCTTAGAAATGCTTTTGCTTCAAGTGGTGGGTGCTCTGTTCAGGTAGCCTGTCACTTTAATAAATGTCTTCCTTTCTAAGTGTCTGTACCTGAATTATTCTATTTTTACCACAGGGACTGAAATGTTTTCCTGGGGAGTTTCGTCCATAGAGAATGGGGGCTGGAGGGATGGCACAATCAATCATTCCTCCACAGGATGTCAGCACACATTTAAAGGAAATGAAGGAATAACCAGGCTTTGGGGAAAGTGACCTTATCTGGTCTCTGTAGTATACAAATTCTTTTACATTCAGAGCAAGGGAGATGTGACATTTTAAAAATATGTATGAGGAAAACTGTAGGTACTTAACTTTTTATATTGTATTAGTATCCACTATGGTAAATATCACACCTCAGAAACATGTCTGTGGTAAATATCATACCTCAGAAACATGACCCTGCTTGTTTCTTTTTTTTTTTAATTTTATTTTTTATTATCCATAATGGGATAAATTCAATGAACAAATAATGAATTGTTATCCCCATTTCCCCAATGCCCCTCTTCCCTAACCCCGATCATCTGGATATCCTCCTCTGTGGGCAGTCTGGATCAATCCATGGGGTAGGGGATTATGGATATCCTTGGAGTCAGCCCAGTTCCACCAGCCTTGGTGTGATGTTACTGAGGGGGGCGATGTCTCTGGATATTCTCCCCCACCATGGCTCTTACAATATTTCCACCCCCTCTTCCTTTCAGTTCCCTGAGTCATGGTGGGTGAGTATTAAGGCTGCTTTATTGTTGAGGTCTTAGGGGCCTCTGTCTTCTGCTTTAGGTTGTGTTGAAAATCATTGGTGTCTGTCTGGCTTATCCTGTGTTGACTGATTGGTTGTGGTTATGGGTCTCTTGTTTGTCCCACCATTCTCTGTGGGGTTCCATATGGATCCTTCACAGTAGGTCTGGTGTGACTCATCTCTTGCCAGGATGTCAGCTATCGGCCTGCGGTTCATTGGTAGGGTTGGAAGAGTCACAGCTCTCTTGCTGCATTCTGAAAGATACAAGCAGAATCTCCATCTCAGAGTGAGACCAGTATAGGTTAATTTAGATACACATTTCTGAATTAGCTAGATTCTATTGTTAGTAGCCTCTTTGTAAATCACTCATATAGCGCATCTCTCTTTGGGGGCCCGAGAGTTTGGTTCCCAGTGCATTTCCCCGTAAGTCTCCAGTTCCAGTTAAGGGCTCCCCATCACCAAGTGGATTATTTGGCCGAATTAAAAGCTGTTGATTGCCTCTCTCAGGCTTTGGCTCCTCCATTGCACAAGTGCTCCTTTCTTGGTTTACTGTTCTTTCCCAGTAGGAAGTGTGTTTAGCCTACTCATGGTGGCAGAGTGCGTTTCATGTCAGTGTTCTTTGTTTTCTCCAGCTGTTGTTGACCAGCTTCCCCTGGCAGCTTATGCAGTGCCTTCCAGCACTGCATGGACTACCATCTGGGGGCTGGTTACCATTCTGGACCTCGCAGGGTCTCTCAATGCTGATTGATGGCTTTCTGTGGTTTCTTCAGCAACAGGATTTTGCCTCAGGCCTGGGGTGGGCATTCAAGAGCTTTGACAGTATCCTGTCTTGTTTTTGGAACCTCATGGTTCACTTTGGTCACCAGCTCAGTGAGGGAAGGAGCCAATGACTGGGACCAGGAGTTGCCAGACTGATCAATTTTTCACAGGCTTAGACTCTCTCCCCTTCTATTTATGGCCCCTCTTGCCAGACAACGCCCACTACTTGTTCAATAGTCTTTTTCCAGTATGTTTCTTATGTGTCTCGTGTAAGTGGGCACCATGGTCCCTTGGATTCATTCAGACTCTCTGTTCTCCTTCTTCATTGGAATTTTTTTCTGCCTTCTTAATGTTTGCATGTTCAGGTCAATGTTGTTTTCACTTGTCATGTGTTTATTCATCTTCTTTAGTCTGAGCACAAAATGTTTGATGGATTTTTGTGGCTTTAGTCATAGAATTTTGTCCCCTAAACTGTTGGTAGTCCTTATTTTATGTAATCTTCTTTATGACACATGTTTCAGTTTTATAACTGATTAAAATATTTCTGAATTCTCATGTTTCAAATATTTTAATAACTTTGAATATCTGTTTTCTATGAAGGTACATTCTAGGTTAGGGATCATAAAAGGTATGTTTTAATTATGAACTTTACTGTATGAACTAATCATGTATTGGTCCTACTCCTCTCCTGTTATCTTCTTATATTCCCTATAGCCCTCAATCCACCGAGGACCCTCCTCAGTGTGGTGATGGTATTTTTAAAAAAGAAGTGAGAAATGAAATATGACTTCTAAGACACCCTCCTCCTGATTAATACTTTAGCAAACTTTTATTTTTAAGAACACTATAGTAAGTCATATTTTAAGAACCTTTACAGTTATTAAATGAAAATGATTTGTTTATTTATTTCTGATTATCTCACTTATCTAGAAATCTGAAATTTTATATATAATTCCTTAAAATTGAATAGTAAAATTATTTCATTTGTTTGGAGATATTTGAGCATCTTATTTTCTAAAATTATGCCTCAAATTATGTGAAGCTTTTTTTTTCTTGAAAGGGTTACTCATGACTTTAGAGTAATGGTGAGCCCAGTTTTTATGCAAGACTCAAACATGGGTGCTTGTTTCTGTTTCTGTGCTCTTGCGTCCTCAGTGCTGCCCTGTCAATGAAAATGTGATTCATGAGCTTTGATGGTAATTAGCAAAATGCATAGCCTGCATGATCCCCACAGTACTCTCTTTCTTTTTCTTTTTTATTTATTGTCCATACTGAGTTACATTATTTAGTGGGCAAACAATGAGTTGTTATCCCCAATGCCTCCCTCTCCCATCCCCAATCCACTGGATATCCTCCTCCATGGGTCGTCTGGATCAGTCCTTGTGACAGGGGACCATGGATAGCCTAGTATTCAGCCAGGTTCTCCTGGCCCTAGTATGTTGTTACTGAGGGGTGCCATGCCTCTGGATAGTCTCGTCCACCATGGCTCTCACAATCTTTCTGTCCCTCTTCCGCATAGTTCCCTGAGTCGTGGTGGATGAGTATTAAGGCTGCTTCAATGTTGTGAGCTTAGGGGTCTTTGTGTCGAAAATCTTTGGTTTCTGTCTCAGTGGCTTATCCTGTGTTGATTGAATGGCTGTGGCTGTGGGTCCCTTGTTCATCCCATCATTCTCTACGGGGTATAGATTCTCCACGATATGACTGTGGTGGCTCATCTCTTGCCAGGATCTCGGCTATCTGCCCACAGTCAGTTGGTAGGGTTAGATGGGCCACATTCCTCTCGCTGCATCCTGAAAAATACAAACACAATCTCCATCGGAGAGTGAGATCAGTGTAGGTTAACAAATATACACAATTCTGGATTACCTAGATTCTATTTTTAGTACCCTCCCCGTCAATTGTTCCCATAGTGCATCTTGTCTTGGGAGCCCAAGAGTACAGGATCCGGTGCCTATCTCCCTGAATCCCTAGTTCCAGACAAGGGTTCCCCCTCACTAAGTGGAAAATTTGGCCGAATTTAAAAGCTGTTGATTGTCTCCCCCAGGCCCAGGCTCCTCCATTGCACAAAACTCCTTTCTTGGTTCGCTGTTCTCTCCCAGAATGCGGTGTGGTCAGCCTATTCATGGCTGCAGACTGTGTTTCATGTCAGTGGTCTGTGTTTAATCCAGCTGTCGTTGATCAGTTTCCCCTGACAGCCTGTGCAGTGCCTTCCAGCACTACACTAACTGCCTTCTGGGGGCTGGATACCATTCTGGACCTCGAAGGGTCTCTCAATGCTGATCTATGCCATTCTGTGGTTTCTTCAGCAACAGGGTTTGGCCTCAGACCTGGGGGGGCACTCAAGAGCTTTGACAGAATTCTGTCTTGTTTTTGGAACCACATGGGTCACTTTGGTCAACAGCTCAATGAGGGAAGGAACCAGTGGTTGGAACCAGGGGTTGTCAGACTGATCAATTTATTCACAGGCTTAGACTCTCTCCCCTACTACTCATGGCCCCTCTTGCCAGTCGACGCCCACTACTTGCTCAATGGGTTACAATATGCTCATGAGGATTTTATGTTTTTGAACCTAATTTGGTTTAGTCTCATGCTTAAGCTGTTCCCCTCCCCCCCATGCCTTACCCCTCATTCATAACCTCTCACTTCTTTCTACTAGTCTGTGTAGAGTTTACAGTTATCCTGGTTAAGGACCACATGTGAGGGATAATATGCAGTATTCGAATCTCTGTTCTTTTGAGTGTTCACTTAGTAAGATCTGCTAGAAGTCAGACAATTTTTTCCTAAATTTTGGTATGTCATTTTTCCTTTCAGCTGAGTAAAATTCCATTGTGTAAATATACCACAGTTTTGCTGTCCATTCCTCCATAGATGGGCATTTGGATTGATTCCAATTCTTGGCAGTTATGAATTGAGATGCTATAAATATAGTTGTACAAATGTTTCTGCGTCGAGATGTGACATCTTGTGGATAGATGCCTAGTAGAGGGATAGCTGGGTCCATTGGTAGTTCTATGTCCATTCTGTTCAGTAGTCTCCACACTGCTTTCCATAGCGGTTGAACGATTTTGCAATCCCACCAGCAGTGAATGAGGGTTCCTTTTTCCCCGCATCCTCGCCAGCAACAATTGTTGTTGGTTTTCTTTATGATTGCCATTCTGACTGGGGAAAGGTGGTATCTCATTATGGTTTTGATTTGCATTTCCCTGATGCTTAAGGATGCTGAGCACTTTCTCAGGTGAGCAAAGGCCATTTGTGTTTCCTCCTCTGTGAATTCTCTGTTGAGATCAGTGCCCCATTTTGTGAGGGGGCAGTTTGCTTTTTTGTTATTAATTTTTTTTAATTTAATATTTATTGTCCATAATGAGTTACATTATTTAGTGGGCAAACCATGTGTTGTTATCCCGACTTCCCCAATTCTGTTATTAATTTTTTTGAGTTCTCTGTAGGTTCTGGAAATTAGGCCCCTGTCTGAGTTGTAGCTGGCAAAAACCATCTCACAGTTTGAAGAGGTTCTATTGACTCTCAGAACGACGTTTTTGTCTGTACAGAAGCTTTTCAGCCTGAATAGGTCCCATTGGTTGAGTGATTGTTGCACTTCCTGGGCTGCTGGAGATTTGCACAGGAACTTATTCCCTATTCCTATTTCAGGTAGGGTTCCTCCTATTTTTTTCTTCCAGGGTGTTTAGGGTTGCATGGTTAATATTAAGGTCTCTGATCCACTTGGAGTTGATCTGTGTACATGGTGAGAGGAGTGGGTCTATTTTCATTTTTTTACATGTGTTTATCCAATTTGTCCAGCACCATTTGTTGAATATGCTATCTTTAGCCCAGCTTACATTGTTGGCATCCTTGTTGAAGACTAAGAAGCTGAAGTTACTTGCATTAAAGGCTGGGTCTTTAATTCTATTCCACTGGTCAGACTGTCTGTTTTTCTGCCAATACCATGCTGTCTTAGTAGTATGTTTTAAAGTCAGGTATGGTGATACCTCTTACATACTTTTTTTTTTTTTGCTCAGAATAGTTTTAGCTATTTGAGGTCTCTTGCCCTTCCAAATAAATTTTGAGATTATTTTTTTCTATGTCTGTGAAGAAGGATGTTGGGATTTTTATTGGCATTGCGTTGAATCTGTAGATTGCTTTTGGCAGGATTGCCATTTTTACTATATCGATTCTCCCTATCCATGAGCATGGAATGTCTTTTCATCTCGTCACATCCACCTCTGTTTCCCTCTTGAGTGTTTCAATATTTGCCTTATATAAGTCTTTCACTACCTTGTTTAGTGATATTCCCAGGTATTTGATTTTGTTTGAGGATATAGAGAACGGGACAGTTTCTCTGATGACATTTTCTGAATGTTTTTCTTCTGTATATACAAAGGCTACTGATTTTTGTGTGTTAATTTTGTATCCTGCCACTCTGCTGAAGGCATTGATCACCTTCAGGAGTTTGCTGATACTGTTCTTTGGATCTGATATGTATAAGATCATGTCTTTTGCAAAGAGTGACAGTTTGACTTCTTCCTTTCTGATTTGTATCCCTTTTATGCTGTGCTCCTGTCTTATTGCTTGGGCTAGAACTTTAAGCACTATGTTGCAGAGCAATGGTGAGAGTGGACACCCCTGTCTTGTTCCTGAGTTAAGCGGAAACTCCTTGAGTCGTTCTCCATTAAGGATGATTTGTGCTTTAGGAGATCTGTATATTGATTTTATCATGTTGAGGTATAGGCCATCTATGCCTATTCTTTCCAGCGTTTTAAACTTGAAGTGGTGTTGAATTTTGTCAAAAGCCTTCTCAGCATCAATTGAGATGACCATGTGGTTTTTACAATTAAGTTTATTAATGTGGTAAGTTATATTTATCGACTTGCGTATGTTGAACCATCCCTGCATCCCTGAGATGAAGCCGACTTGGTCTTGGTGAATTATAGACTTGAAGTGGGTTTGTATTCGGTTTGCTAGGACTTTGTTTAGGATTTTTGCATCCAAGTTCATCAAGGATATGGGTCTGTAGTTTTCTTTTCTTGTTACATCCTTGCCTGGTTTGGAAATTAGGGCGATGGTAGCTTCATAGAAGGAGTTTGTGAGCCTACCCTCTTTCTCTATGTCCCTGACAAGCTTCTAAAAGAGAGTTTTCAGTTCTATGATGAAGGTTTGGTAGAATTCAGCTGAGAAACCATCTGGACCTGGGCTTTTCCGTTTGGGAGGTTCTTGATTACCAATTCAATTTCTGTGAATGTTATTGGATTGTTAAGGATCTTTATCTGCTCTGGTCTGAGCTTTGGTAGTTGGTAGGTATCCAGGAAATTATCCATTTCTTCCAGGTTCTCTAATTTTGTAGAGTAGAGGTTTTAGAAGTATGACCTGATAGTACTTCCAATCTCTTCAGGCTCTGTTGTGATCTCTCCCTTGTCATTTTTTATTTGTTAATTTGGGCCTTCTCAGTTTTTCATTTAATTGAGTTGGCCAGGGGTTTGTCAATCTTATTGACTTTTTCAAAGAACCAACTCTTTGATTTGTCTATTTTTTCAATTGTTTTCTTTGTTTCCAAGTCATTAATCTCAGCTCTGATGTTCTAATAACCTTAGGTGTGAGGACCGTTGGTTGATTTGGAACCTCTCTGTCTTTGTTATGAAGGCATTTAATGCAATGAATTTCCCCCTTTGAACTGCCTTCATTGTGTCCCACAAGTTCTGAAAGGTTGTGTCCTCATTATCATTTGTTTCTAGGAAGTTCTGGATTTCCTGTTTGACCCATTCATTGTTCAGGAGCGAGTTGTTCAGTCACCAGTATCTGTTGAACATTTTAGATCCTCTCCCATTGTTAATTTCTAGCTTTAATGCGTTGTGGTCTGTTATGATGCAGCAGATTACATTGATCTTTCTGAATTTGTTGAGGGATGACTTATGGCCCAGTATATGTTCAATTTTGGAGAAGGTTCCATGCGCTGCTGAGAAGAATGTGTAATCTGTGTCCTTGGGGTGGAATGTTCTGTAGATGTCTGTTATCCCTAGTGTGTCTATGGTGCCATTTAGCAGCTTGATTTCCCTGCTTGTCTGTTGTTTGTACAATCTGTCTAGAGATGACAGTGGAGTGTTAAAATCTCCTACTATGATGGTGTTGGCATCTATATCTGCTTTGCTTTTGAGTAATTTATGCTTAATGAACTGAGGGGCCCTTGCATTTGGTGCATACATATTTAGTATAGTGATGTCTTCTTGTTGTATTGTTCCCTTGACGAGTAGGAAGTGGCCATCATCGTCCTTTTTTATTGCTGTTGGTTTAAAGTCTATTTTGTCAGATATTAGAGTAGCCACACCTGCTTTTTTATTCTTCCCACATGCCTGGAAAATTGTTTCCCCCTTTTACTCTCAGTAGGTTACTGTCGTTAACAATAAGGTGTGTTTCTTGAAAGCAACAGATGGAAGGGTCCATTTTCCTGATCCAACCTGTGTCTTTTTATAGGAGAGTTGAGTCCATTTACATTCAAAGTTATATCTGTGATGTTTGCCATGTTGTAGAGAATATGGAGGTTGATATCTGAGCTATTGCTGCTATCTTTTTTGTGTTACCTTGCTTGTTCTCTGTTTCTTTCCTGGAGTCAGTTGTTTCATCTCCATAGGATATCTCATGAAGTATCTTTTGAAGGTTTGGCTTTGTGTTCAAGTAATTGTAAAGCTGATTAGTTTCGTGGAATACTTTAATTTCTCCATCAATTATGATGGATAACTTTTCTGGGTAGAGTAGTCTAGGTTGGAATCCATTCTTCTTTAAGCCTAGAATTGCATTGTTCCAAGCTCTCCTGGCTTTTAAAGTTTCTCTGGAGAAGTCTGATGTGATTCTGATGAGTTTTCCTTTATAGGTGAGTTTCCTTTCTCTCGTTGCTCTAAGGACTCTCTCTCTTTATCCTCAATGTTTGGCATTGTAACTAAGATATGTCTTGGGGTGTTCCTCCTTTGGTCCAATTTGTTTGGGGTCCTCCGTATATCTCTTAGATGTACAGGACTATCTCTTGCCAAGTATGGGAAGTTTTCTTGAATGATTTTGTTGAAAATATTTTCTATGCCCCTAGTCTGGTTTTCTTCTCCTTCTGGGATACCCATGATCCTGAGATTAGGTCTTTTTATGGTATCCCACATTTCCCTTGAGTCTTGTTCACTTGCTCTTTTGAATTTTGTCAAGGTTCTGATTTCTCTCGAATTCTCCTCTGTTCTGTCTTCCATGTCTGAGGTTCTGTTTTCCCAGTGATTAATCCTGTTGGTAAGAGATTCCTAGGGATGTTCTTATTATTTCAATATGGTTTTTGAATTCTGCAACTTCGTTTTGGGTTGCTTCTATCATCCTGTTGAGATGTGATTTCATTTCAAGGTTTGATTTCATTACTTCTTCCGGACAGTCATTCTTATATTTGCAGATGTCTTCGGTTAATTTGGAAAGCTTGTTTTTGATATCTTCAGTTTGCTGGCTTGTCTTTAGTTCTGAAATGTCTCTTCTGACATCCATTTGGTTCTCCTCTATTATACTAAGCCTGGTGGCAAAGCTAATAAGCTGACTTTGTACCCTTTCAATATGTTGGTCCATCTTTTCTTGCATGACTAATATTAAGTTCTCCTTAGGATCTGTGGCAGTATGACCAGGGTTTAGTGTCGTGTCTTCCTGGGCCTGCCTCTGCTCTCCCCCTTTAGTTGTATTGTTGTTGTCATTTGGCGTGGTTTCATCAGCTGGTGTAATAGTCTTGCGTTGAGGTCTACCCATTTTGATTCCACTTGAGGTGGTTGGTTGGATGCCTTTGAGATGTCTATGCACTGAAAAGGAGTCGCTGGGCTCCTCAGGCGTAGGAATGTGGCCACTGGACTCCCCAGGCCCAGGAACAGAGCCACCAGGTTCCCAGGTTCTGCAAACCAGCCGCAGGGATACCCGAGTGTCGGAAAGGAGCTGCTGGATTCCCTGGGCGTGGAAAGCAGCCACTGTTCCCTGGGCGGGGGAATGTAGCCATGGTTCTCCGGGGGCAGAAAGGAATCTTGGGGTTCCCAGAGTGTGGGAAAGTAGCCACTGGTTCGCCTGGGAAAGCAGACGTGGTTCCCCGTGCAGGGGATAGTAGTTGTGGTCCCCTAGCCGGGAAAGGCAGCCTTGGGTCTCTGGACGGGTTAGGCAGCCTCAGTTTCCTGGGCGGGGAAGGCAGCTTCCGACACCCGGGTGGGAAAGGCAGCTGGGTCCCGTGCGGGACAGCAGCTGGGACCCCGGGCGTGAAAGCAGCCGGTTCCCAGGGTGGTGGGAAAATGGCCAGGTCCTGGGGCAGTGGGAGTGGGCCTGTATGGGGTGGGGGGGTTGAGTGGTGGCAGAAGAATGGCCAGTCAGGTTTGACGGGAAAATGGCTAGGTCCCAGGGAGGTGGGAATGTGGCGTGAAAAAGGCCCGGTCCCTGGGTAGTGGGAGAACGGCCGTCCCGGGTTGGTGGGAAAGCGGCAGGAAAATGGCTGGATGTGGGTGGGTGGGAAAGCATCCAGGTGGGGGGGAAGGAGAACAGCTGGGTACTGGGGTGGCGGGAGATTGGCCGGGTCCAGTGGCGGCGGGTCTGGGTCAGCGGGAAAATGGCCAGATTCTGGGGAGGCGGGAGAGCAGCTGGTCCTGGGTGGGCGGGAAAGATGCCGGGCCCCAGGGTGGTGGGAAAGAGGCCTAGTTGGCGGGTAACTGGCGGGAAAATGGCCGGGGGTGGGGTGGGCGGGAAAATGGCGGGGGGTGGGGTGGGCGGGAGAGCATCCAGGTTGGGGGGGGGGACGGGAGAACGGCTGAGTGCTGGGGCGTCGGGAGATTGGCCCGGTCCTGGGGCGGTGGGAGATTGGCCAGTTCCTGGGTTGGCGGGAAAACAGCCGGGTTCTGGGGCGGCGGGAGAGCGGCCAGTCCCGGGTGGGTGGGAAAGCGGCCAGCCCCGGGGTGGCGAGAAAGTGGCGGGAAAATGGCCGGTCCCGGGGCAGGAAAGCAGTCGTCCCGGCAGGAAAGCAATTGGGTCAGACCACTGGAGCAGGTCCTGCCTGCTGGGCTGTTGCACTCACTGCCTCTGACACGTCCCTATGCTCGATGCTGGTTCCAATCAGCAGAATCCGTTGCTGGTAAGTGTCTGGAGCTGAGATCCTGGCTATTGCTTTTGTCCATGGCCTGGATCACACCTAAAAACCCCAATCCTTGTTTCTCCAGGGACTCCACGTGGCTTCTAGTCCACCATCATGAACCGGAAGCCTCACTTTCTCTGATATGGTTGTTTTACTTGCCCTAGAGGAACTCTGTGGTAGTATTTGTAGTGATATTTGTGACGTACTCAACAAGCTCTTCAAGAAAGGCATTCAATCAAATGGAATTAGTTTATTAGTGAAGCCTAATTCTTTGTATGTCGATAAAGTGAAACTTTTTTAAAATTTAAAACTTAAAAAATTTTTTAAAAATTATAAGAATGGTTAATCAACAACATAAATGTGGTACAGTAGAAAGATGGTGCAGAATTATTTTTTTAAGTATTTTTATTTTGTTTTCAGCATAGTTCACTCTAGCTGGAATTCAGTCTGTGGCTCAGGCTAGCCTCAAACACATGGTGATCCCCTTTCTAAGCCACCTAAATGCTGGGAGAAAAGGGGTGATATTTTTATGTGTTGAGTTTTCTGTGTAAATATGATGCTTACACAGTGTCAAACAGTTTTGTGTGATCAAGTGGTCTTCTAAAAGTGAGCTGAATGTGTGGTAAGGGGATTTGGTGGTTAAGGTAGTGGACACTAAAAGTGAGCTGGATTTGTGTGTATTACTCTGCATTTGCTCTCTAGCTCCTGCTTGTGACCAGCTGCCTGGCCTTGTCATCATTAACACTGACTAGACTGAATTCTCAAGTCCATAACTTCCTCAGGAGTGGAGAGAATCCAACCTGATAGGACTTTGTTCTAAAGGATTGAAGCTACTTCTTTTCATTTAAGATAACGAATGACTTCTTTTTCATTACTCTGTTCTAGTGTCCATATCCAATTCCCTTCCATTTCTTTACACCTTTGTTCCTGAGGAGTAAACAGAAACAGTTTTATGGCAGCATAGAGAATGCTTTTCCATTAAATTGCTTAGATTTTTTTTCATTCCTTAAAGACAACAAAGTGGGATACAAAAATTGTTTAATTATGAACTTTACTGTATGAACTAATCATGTATTGGTCCCACTCCTCTCCTGTTATCTTCTTATATTCCCTATAGTCCCCAATCCACTGAGGGCCCCCCCTCAGTGTGGTGATGGCATTTTGCCTATAATCATTCTGCTTGCAGAATAGTTTAAATAATGGGGAAATTTTAGGCATGACTTGAAAAAAATTTCTAAAAAGCATGATCTTGCCTATAATCTGATTGCTTATTTTCCTTTTCCAGAAAAAGGTAAATGATTCCTAGTTGAGAAGATGATAATTTTGTGATTAGTAAAAATTTTAAATTTTGATATTGAGCACATGTTTTCTTTGTACATGATGTCAATGTCCTGTGGACAGTGACCATGGAGGAGATTTTACAAGGACAACTATGGTAGTTTGAATGGATGTCCCCCAATAGATTCAGGAGTTTGAATAAAAACTTGTCTCTAGCTTCCTGGCTAGAGGAGGTGTCACTGGGGGCAAATCCTAGGGTCCAGCCCTAAGGTGTCACTGGGGGTAGATCTGGAGTGCCAGTCTAAACTATTTAGAGAGTCGTCTGAGCTCTGTGTGCAGTTCCCTGCTCTTTGGCTGTTGGAGTGTGCTTGCTTTTAGAGGTGCTCGTGGTGGTTTTCTCTCTGCTGGATCTGTGAAGCTTCAAATAAATCCTTCTTCCTCTCATAACTGTGTCTTGTTTGGAAGTTCATCCCAGCAAGTGAGGCTGACTACACAATAGCCATCACACTGCTGATTAGCTCCTCAGTAGTTATGATGGATAGTGTCTGTTATCATCTAAGTGCTCAGATTTGAAAGCCTTGGTGCTTGCTGCTATGCATGGGAGAGTGTGTCCCTGGCCTTCTCCCTTGGGCCACTAGTGACCATTTCTTATTTTATCCATGCATGTATATCTGATGTCAGAGAGATTCCTTATTCCTCCTTACCAGGCCAAAGTATGATTGCTTCATGTGGCCCACTGCTTAGCATTGGCCTAATCCTTCTCTTCCCTTGGGAAACTACTCCATGGTTCAAAAAATCATGCTGTTTTAAAATTTTTTGTAAAGTCATGCCTAAAATTTCCAAATTATTTAAACTATTCTGCAAAGCAGAATGATTATAGGCAAGTGGGAAAGGTTCAGAAGCTCTTTGTTACAGTGTTGGAAAACTTTCACTTACCAGATCCTAGAGATATGGGTGCTGCCTTGGTGAGGGTGATTATATCTATGAGGCCCATAGGAGTACAGGGAGAACTCTCCTTCCTCATCTTTTTCGTATCCTTGTTCCCCATTCTACCTTCCTCCCAAACCTCCAACCCTAGTAGCTGGTGTTATTAACTTCTTGTGTATCTTTCCAGATTTTTATGTCTATACAAACAAATACAAACACATAACTCCAGCTGGGCAATGTGGTGTACATCTTTAATCCCAGCACTCAGGAGGCAGATCTAGGAGGATCGCCATGAGTTCGAGGCTACTCTGAGACTACATAGTGAATTCCAGGTCAGCCTGGGCTGGAATAAGACCCTACCTCAATCAAACAAACGACAAAACCAAAAAGCATGTCCTCTTTTAATAATAACAAAATTGGCATGCCCTACAAAAGTTACCCTATATATTATCTATATGATTCTTCACTTTACATTTTAACTGTTCAGTTGACCTTAGAGAGCTTTGCATACCAATATGCATTCCTAGTCAGGTATTAGCAATAGTGGTGTCACTGATCACCTTGACAGCTTTATCTGGGTATCCTTAACACTAGTGGTTGTGCACACAGACCCTGTGCTTTGTGCGTTTAGCCTGTACTTCTTGCTTTCCTCTGGGTAAATCGTGTAAATGAGTATTTGCTTCTGTGATCAAGATTCATTAACTCTTTGTGTTCCAGTTGGGCAGTTTTGTTAAGGAAGAATTCTTACCTATCAAAAATTCCCTTTATTTACTTTGCCTTTTTTTTTCATGTGTTTCTGTGTGGTGTGCATGTGTGCACATGTGTGTGGAGGCCAAAGGTCAATGTGAGTGTATTTCTCAGTCTCTCTCCATCTTACTTTTCAGGATCTCTTGCTGAATATAGAGCTTACTGATTTAGCTCGACTAAATAGACAGCAAGCCCTAGGGATCCTGGTGTCTTCATCTCTCCAGCACTGGGATTGCAGGGAGGTACTACTCTGCTTCTTCCTTAGTGCTGGCAATCTGAACTTGGGTTTCATGCTTGTATGGCAAGCACTTTACTTACAAAACCATCTCCACAGCCCTCACCATCCCTCCATTTTCTTTTGGGCATCTGTAGTAGAGTGGCTGAATGAATCTATTTTCGGGTGTGGGGGGGCATGCTCAGTTTAATTCACAGGTTGGGAGGCTGAAGTCAGAATTCTCTTTTCAACAGAGCTGGAGGCTTTGAGCATAAGTGCATTTCCAGAGACAACGTTTTGCTTTTGAGCTGAGCCTCGAGCTTTACAGTCCCACTGCTAACTTCTTGTGTCTCTGGCAAGTTCTCTTTGTGCTGTGGGCTCTCTGTAGTTCAGGAGCTCTCTCTTCCCTAATGCATAGGCCCAGCCCTGTAGCAGTAGTTGTCCTCATTCTTTGAAGATCCTGATGTCTTAGAGGATTGGCTCTGAGCCCCCCCCCCTCCACTCCAGCTCCTGGTGGCTAAAATTCTGGAGAGTTTCAAATAGTTTTCCATGGCTCCTGTGCCCCAACACTACACTGTAGAGGCCAAGACACAAATACTCAGTGAAGACTTCACTTAGCTGTGCTGCTTTGCACCTCACCTTCAGACAACCAGTTCCACAAAACTGGGAGCCATCTTACCTTGTGTCTCAGCTCTTCTTCTGTGCCAAGCACTGAGTGATGAGCTTCAGGGAAAGCATTGGGGGGTGGCTGCTATGTCTGTATCTCACTCTGCAACTTGGACATTTGAAATCTTACCCCACTGTGCCAGTCTTGATTGATGCTGTGAAAGTTTGTTAGAAACTTATCTAGTTTCTCCTCTTCCTCATCTCTCTGGAGGACTACACCACTAGTGTAAAAGTGAGAACAACCGGCCTCTCTCTCTCTCTCTCTCTCTCTCTCTCTCTCTCTCTCTCTCTCTCTCTCTGTCTCTCTCTCTCTCTCTCTCATAAAAAGTTCATAGTTTTCTGAAATGTACTTCATTTAAGTGTCCTTGTGGCATTAGCTTTCTGATAGGATTGAAAGCTGTAATTTGGTAGATTCTGCAGCTCGTGGTGGTTAAGGGGAAAGCAGTGGGGAGCAGTTGTTCTTCATGGGGCCTTGCACCTGTGCTTCTCTAGGGGAGTTTCTGTCGGCAGCCGCCTCAGCCCAGTTCCCACATTCATTTTTTCAAGTTGAAAAATGTAGGGTTTATTCTTTAGAATGAAGTTCTAGGAAGTTCTGCTGGTGCGTTTGGGCTCAGCGGTCTCTAGGTACTACTGTCTTCCTTCATGTTGTGTCAGTGTGTGTGGTCATTGCCATCCAGTGGCTTTTGTTCCATTTCTTTAGCTTTTGGACACTTCTCCATGTATTTTGGAGATCTGTGAATAATGTTTCTACTTTAGCCAAGCATGGAGAATACAGAATGTATTTGTTCTTAGTCTTCATCTACCTACTCTACTCTAGAAGGAAAGGAGAGGCAAAAACAATGGCTTAGAGACCCATTAACTTAAGTAGGCATTTTTATTTCTTTCATGCAGATACACTCTCTGAGCCCCAGAGAGGTTGGACTTCATCTCTAGTCACACAGATAGTAAATAACAGAACTGGATGTGACCATAGTTAAGTTAACTCATACTGCCAAACAATGCACTGACAATGAGGTATCCTGTCTTGGAAGTTTTGTGTTGTATTACCAAGTGACTTCTGCAAAGGCTGGGATCTCGTGTGCAACTATGTTCTCTTCAAGAGACAGAGCACAGGGTAAATGGGAACCCAGATCCTCAGAGAACACTGAGGTTCAAAGCAAATAAAATCAAGCTCAGACATGAACAAAAATAGTCCAAAGCAAAATGCAAGAATGAGAATCCCAAGATCCATGAGGAGGTGCAGCACTCAGGGGGAATTGGGTCATACTGGGGTCAGAAGGGAAGTGTCTGGGCTGCCTGTGTATCTGATGCCTAGAGCCAGCTTGGTGTGCTAAGGGAATAAAGATTCTAGCAGCCTCAGCAGTTATTATCTTCAGAGCAGTGAATTTTTAAATTCCTCCTGTGTGACAATCACCTGATTAGCTGTTTTATAAAGTTTATTTCAAGTAGCCCTGAAGTGCATGTGGATTTCTAAAGCTGGAATTTGATTCCAGGCTTATTAAATACTGAAATCCGAGATCATTTTACTCTCTGTTATCATCAGAGGTCAAGAAAACAAACTTAAAAGAATGATAACAACCAAACCCAAATAAAAATTAATGTGGTGTTGAGGGTAGAGCTCAGTGTAAAGAGCTTGTCTGACATGTGCTGTGTCTTGAGTTTGTTCCCCAGCATCTGCACCCCCAAATATTTTAGTGTACACATATGATATGAAACAGAGCAGAAATACTGAACAGAAAAAGAAATGTCCTCCACAAGTTTATGTATTGGGAGTTAGACTTACTATACTTTGGTTCATGTTAGATTTTAGAAGAATCTTCTGTCTTTCTCTGGGTCCAATTGAAACTACTATGACTGAATAATTTTGAAAAATTCTGAGCTGTGCCCTGAGATGATTAAAGAGTTGGAAAGTTAGCAAGATGAAGAAAGGTCCTGGGATCATTTTCCCTCAATGGAAAGTTGTAGAGTTGCTAAGTGTCTTCAAGTCTGTGAAGAGCTATTAAAGCAAATATGGTCAGCAGCTGTCTGTGGGTCTCTGCTGGATGTGTAACTGCAGTGACATGGTAAGCAGTGTAGGAAAATAACTCCCTACAGCGAGCAGTGATGGTTGATAAGCTTCTCTGTGGAGGTTAGGGGCCCACCTCTCCCAGGTCTTTGGAAATTACCGTCAGTGTGGGTTGATGTAAGAGGGAAAGGCACACTAGAGGACTCTCAAGGTCCCTTCTAGCCCTGAGGTCCTATTATTATTGCATATTTATAGCATGCCAGAGACCAGAATTACATCCATCCTTGTCCTGTGCTATCACAGTCAAAATCAGACAGATCAGCAGTGCAAGTCAAGTCCAAGTTCAGTGGGCATTTGTCTATCCCAAAATGTGTTTTTCTCTTCAAGAGTATTAGAGACTGACCAAAGCGTGTGGCAAGGGTGTTAGGTTAGAGCTACAATATTCCAATGAGATTGCTGTTCATGTCTAGGAATTTTTTAATCAATCATTTATTATGTAATAATAAATCCAATTCAGAATCACCATCTTTCAAACTTATAAGAATATTTATAAGATAGAGACAGAGGTAGACAGACAGACAGTGGGCATGGCAGGTCCTCCTGTCAGTGCAGATGAACTCCAGATGCATGTGTCATGTTGTGAATCTGTCTTTATGTGGGTACTGAGGAATCAAATCCAGGCCATCAGGCTTTACAAGCAAGTAAGTGCCTTTAACCACTGAACCATCTCCCCAACCCCATCTTCAATGTGTTTAATGTTATTTAAAGTGAAGGAGAAAAGAAATTGCATTTACTGCCAGGCTGTTTTAAATGATATGTAATATTTATTTTGAAATGACGACTTTCAGTTTCTCTGAAAATGAGTTTATACTGAAAAATAAAATTATATTGGTAATTTAAAACTGTTTAAATGAAGTCACATGTTTTTACTACAGATTAAAAAGGGAAATACTATCATATATGGTAAATATTAACATCTTAAAATGCCTGAATTTATTGGGTTTTGTTTTATTTTAAGGCAGTGTCTCACTCTAGCCCAGGCTGACCTGGCACTCACTCTGTAGCCCCAGGCTGGCCTCAAACTCACAGTGATTCTCCTACCTCAGTCTCTTCAGTACTGGGATTAAAGGTGTGCACCACTATACCTGATTTAGAATGCCTAAATTTTTGTTTACTATTAACTGTTATCTACCTAATCAAAAATTTATTTGAAGCCAGGTGTGGTGGCATATTCCTTTAATCCTAGCATGTGGGAGGTAGATGTAGGAGGATTGATGTATGAGGCCAGCCTTGGACTACAGAGTGAGTTCCAGGTCAGCTTGGACTAAAGTGAGACCCTACCTTGAAAATTCTAAAAAAAAATTAATATTTTGTTGTCTTTAATCATTAGCTACTTGATAAAAAGTAGCTTAACACTCCTCTTGTTTCCACTTATATTCTCACATTTATGAATAATTTTAGACTCTAGACTCGGAAATAATTTTAAACTCACAAATATTAAAGGAACCATACAAAGAACATAAACATACATTTATTAGATTTTCCTAGTGACATTTTGTTTTAGTTGCTTTAGAATTTGTACATACTTTCTGTAAATCTTTTTCTCTCAGCATAGATATATCTTGTATGTGTATGTGTGTTTGCGTGTGTGTGTGTGTGTGTGTGTGTGTGTGTGAGAGAGAGAGAGAGAGAGAGAGAGAGAGAGAGTTTAGTGAGAGAGAAAAAGGAGAACTTTGGTCCAGTTTGTTTGTTCTGTTTTGAGTCAGGGTGTGGCTTTGCAGCCCAGGTTGGCCTGAAGCTCACTATATGGAGTCTAGGCCTGAAGCACTTGAACCTGCGTCTTTGCCACCAGTTTCTGGGATTATTGGGTGAGCCACACACCTGGCATATTTTGTGTTTTTAAAGGAATTTTATAGCTCTAGTCAAAGCAAAAATAACTTTTTTCATAGAGCTGTTATTTACCAAAATGTACAGGTAACTCGAAGCTTTATCCACTTTCCCTCTGTAATCTCTTAAAACTATTAGGGAAATTTCATAGATTTGTCTACGAATCTGTTGTGTTTTCTGATTGATCTTTAATAAAGCTTCGTGTCTACAACACATAGGCTATGGTTTGCTGTGTGACCTGTTGCAGAATTTTGCAGTCATATGATTTTAATTGTAGAAAATTCATTTTCAGAATGAAGATGTGGCTTAACAAAAACAATACAGAAAGAGATTAAACCTTTTTAGTTACTTGATAAACAAGATTGGTATTCTTTTCAATCGTAAGAGTTTTATTGCATATCAACATCTTTTTATTTTAGTGTGTGTGTGTATGTGTGTGTGTGTGTGTGTGCGCGCGCGCGCGTGTGCACATGTATGCCAAGGTCTATTGCTGCTGCAAGTGAATGCCAGATTTTTTGCCACTTTTTGCATCTTGCATACATGGGTGACTTGGGACTTAAAACTGGGCTGGGAGCCTTTGCAAGCAAGAGTCTTTAACCACTGAGCAGCCTTCCCAGCCCCCATATATCAACATGTTTAATGCGTAATAAAAAAAGTAATACCAATGCCTGTCACCTCTGCATGTTTTTTGAAACAGTTGGAGTAGCTGTGGAGTAACTGTGGCCAGGTTACTAAATCTTCTGTTTGTTTTGTGTGGATTTTGAAGACACTGGGCTTGAGGAGGAGGCAGAGGCTCCTGCCACCTTCCAGAAAGGACTACAGACCTGAGCCCAGACTCAGAATGCAGCACTGTGTCACCTTCCTGTGAGCACTGAATTTTTCTTTGAACTTTGTTAGAGAGCCTTATTCTTCCCTGATGACAGTGAATTCTGGTTTGATGTTCTTCTTACCCATTTATGAGTTTTAAGCATATTGTGTGCTTGCTTGATGTTAGACTCTTGCTGGAAAAACCAGACAGTCTTAGTTCCAAGAATATTTTTTCTTTCTGAAGCACCCACATGCAGGATGCGTGATCTGTAGTAATTCTTATTCATTTGAAATATAGCAATTTGTTTCTGTCAGTAGAGGAGAGGTTTGTTGTTTTAAATTGCTGGGTTTTGTTTTTGTTGGCATGTTCCCCAATACAAATTGAATGGCTGACAAACATCTATTTGTATGACAGTTCAATCTAGATAAGTGCCCTCTGTTGCCTAACAGTACAATTTGGGGTCTCAGAGATAAAAGCAACCTGAATGCCAGGCTTGTAGCAGAGCTCCTCTGTGCAGATAACAGAGGTAATCCATATTCCTGGGGTCTACAAATCAGACAAACAAAGGAGAAATATGCATGCACATCATCTTTTTTGAAATGGGGTCTTTCAGCTTCTACATAATAAAAATGGGAATATCTAACTCATGAGAACAGTAACATAGCTGATGTGAGATATGCCTATATTTGAAATTAAAAGAGAAATGTGGTCTTGACTTATAAAGTTGGAGAGAGTTTTCCCATAGCATATTGGCCTTTATGAAATGAGTTTGCTTTTTATTTCAACATTTCTATTCTGAAATGAGTTATATCTTTAGGCCATGATTCTTCTGTAGCTTTGATATTCTGCTAGAGATGGAGTCGAAGAGGGTCTCCTTTTCTTCCCAAGTTGAGGAGCTGAGACCAGTTGGCTTTTCTGTGCCTAAAAACATGTGAGTCTTTTTGTAGAAGTAGCTCTCAAATGTAATTAATATCTGAAAAAGATGAATGACACTATGGTAACCACAATTATTGAGGGAAAAATTGGATTGATGCATAAGGTAACAAACATGCTAGAGATATATCCAAGGGCCCCAGGTGTAGATATTCTGATTAACAGTTCAATAAGTAGAGCCTGCTCATTGGTTGAACCGTGGTAGTAAAGAGAGAGTGCTCATCTAGGAACCTCATGTGTTGGGTAACACCATCCATCAAGTTAGGAGAAGCAGGTAGAGGAGCAGATATGGGAAAAAAGCAATGCTCTTCTTTGTAGTAAGGCTAAGATGCCTGGTAGGAATTAGATTGTGGGTAAAACATCTTTACTAGTTTCTAGATGGTAGATAGGTATAGATGAGACCATTCACATGAGTGAGAACAGGGCTAAGGATGCAGAGCTAGGGGAGGGACATAAGCATTTTAAAGGTGACTGAGGAATAAGTGATGATAAAGGAGAATAAGCAGAGACCAGAAGAAGACATGGAATTCTGAGGGTGGTGGCTGCCAAGGAGAAAGTCGCAGCAAAATAGACTGCTTCAGCACTTCATTGTGCACTCAAATGAAGAGAAAGATAGAATAGTTATCATTGGAGACAAAGGTCATGCAAAGTAAGCAGCAAAACAAATGAAATAATAATTGGCAATAACCCAAATTACAAGCAAATTTCATACATCCATACTAGTGTAAATGATTGAATAAAGGTTGAATAGGGAAATTCCATGCAGAAGAATAAAATGATGTTTATGGTTGTTCTGTCCTCAGGGCAGTGAAGCAAAATGCCTCACTCCTTAAATGTAGGTATGCCTTGTGAGTACCATATGAGAAGAAGAAAGGAGTAACTTCACAGTGGAGAAACCTGACAAATACTTCCTCAGCCAGGTGATCAAAGTCAATGTCAGCAGTGACATTTTGATAACACATAGCTCTTATGTGACGTGATAGATAGCACTTTACCTCTGTGGTCTTCCTCCCCAAAGCATATAACTCCCGACTGGTCTTGAGAAATATAGCTGACAAATCCCAATTGAAGGGCATTCTAAAAACTGCTTACAACTGACAATGTCATCAGAAACAAGAAATTCTGAGAAACTATCACAGGTCAAGGAAGCCTATAGAGGCATTCATTATTCCTAAATATAATGTGAAGTTTTATATGGCTAAGAGAAAAAGTAAAAGAGCTTTAGGTCGAAACTAAGGAAATATAAGAAAAGAATATATTAGTTAGTAATAATGTATAGTAACAACTGATTCACTAATTATGACAAACTAGATGTGGGTTGTATGAGAAAACATTGTATTTTCATTGCAACTTTTATATAAATCTAAAGCTATCAAAACTAAAAGTTTGCTGGGCATGGTGGTGCATGCCTTTAATCCCAGCACTCAGGAGGCAGAGGTAGGAGAATCGCTGTGAGTTCAAGGCCAGCCTGAGACTCCAGTGAATTCCTGGTCAGCCTGAGCTAGAGTGAGACCCTATCTCGAAAAAAAAAAAAAACCAAAACCTAAAAGTTTATTTAAAGAAACATAGGCAATGATTATTATAAGAAGGAAGCCTTTAGTTGTCCTTGGAAGACTTGAAGAGTTGTAAGAATGTATCTTTTATATAAATTGACAAGTAACTGTGGCCCTATTGGAGTTAGTATTTGTACAATATGCTTCTAAGCATCTTGGAAGACAAGGGAAGGATAAAGGAAGACTGGGTACACACATGGAGGCTGTAATGTCAGTGCTGGGTAGGCGGAGACAGGAGGATCTCCAGTACTTACCAGCTAGCTATTCTAGCTGAATCAGTAGTTTCGTTTTCAGTGAGAGACACTGTCTCAAATAAATAAATAAGTAAATAAATAAATAAATAAATAAAGTAAGGTGGAAGAGTGATTTAGGAAGGCACTAAATGTTGACCTCTGGCCTCCATATGCACGCATACACACATACACAAACACATACCCCTTTACCCTCATGTGTGAACATGCATACATACATGCACACAACACACACATTCAAAAAATAAACTACAAAAGAGGAGGGGGCCAAGTATTTGCTGGGAAAGTAGTATAAACTGAAATGAGATTTTTTTAAATATGCAAAGCTGTGATATTCATGGAGAAGTATTAGTAAACTGAAAAGGCAAGCAGAAAGTGATACACTGGAAGATAGGAAAGGAAGGCCCTTGTGTAGGCAGGATTTTAATCTAGTCAATTCAAAATGGAAGACATTTTAGGAAGAGCATGTGAATATTCACACTTTATTATGTTCAGTTTTGGGTCCCCCAAGTATAGAAGTAACCTTCAAGATATTTTCAGAGATGTGTCCAGATGTTGGGCCACAGTGATTTTCTACTAGCTATATCCATAAAGTACTAAATTATATATATATATATATATATATATATATGTATATATATATGTCACTGAACTGTAAATTCCTTAACTGTTGTCAGTATGCTTTGTTTTTCCACATATGTGTGCATGTGTGCGTGCATGAGGGTATTTATGTGCATGTGGGCAAACATGCACCCGTGTATACTTGTGTGTGGAGGCCAGAGGTTCATGTCAGGGGTCTTCTTCAACCACTGCTCTCTTTATTTTACTGAAGCAGAGTCTCTCACTTGAGCTCGGAGCTCACCAATTCAGATAGTGTAGCTAGCCAGTTTAGCCCAGGAATTCCTGTCACTGCTTCCTGTGTCCTGGGATTACAGAGAGCTGCCATGCCCACATTGGTCCTGGGATCTGAGATCAGGTGCTCATACTGGTGCTGCAGCCAGAGCTTTACCAAATGAGGCATCCCTCCAGCCCCCACCACATATTCTTTAATAATGACTCTGTTGCAACATGGGTCCAAAAGTACGTACCAAGAAAAAAATGACAGAAATTGTTGTCCTTTGAGATGGCTGCTTCAAGTCTATAATTAGAGAGTAACTGTCCAGGGAGTCATCAGACACTATGGGCAAGCAGGCAGGTCTTAACACATCTTAATAACCACTATGGCTCTCCTCTCCGCCACGTGGGTAGATTATTGTTACTTCATGGTGCAGCCTTTGAAGATTATTCTTGAAACATACCCAAGTAACACCCATAGGTGTGGTTGTGACTCACCCTCTGAGATCAGAGATTTTCCCTATCACATAAAACATTTTACCTTAAACATTTTTTTATGAACTCTCAAAGTTACTGTTGTGAATAACCAGATGGTGACAACAAATGTATTAAGTAAAAGTTTATTATTATTACCTTCCTTTATTTGTGTTGGAATGTGACCTGAAATAAACCTACAGGCTCATCAGGTTTGTGGTTGTTGATGGGTTTACAGGCCTAGGTAAATGGTACAGCCAGCCTTTGCTTTGGGAATGCAGACCCCAGCCTGCCTTAAGTGGTGTGTAGTCACTGGAAAGAATGCCAATGGGCATATCACCAACACTGGGAAGTGGGGCTGTCCTTGTTTATAGCATCCTCCTCAGTTCTGTAGCTTTGGGTAGATCACTCAGCTTTGTGCTTAGACCATCTGTCTCTGAATCTGTAGCCTGGTCCACATGACACCTCGTAAGATTCCTTCCAGTCAGTCATATAGAGCCCTGAAGAACACATGTTCTTGGGTATCTGGATCACCTAAAATTATCGCTAAGGACAGATTTTCAAAGAATGCAAACATTTTCTTCCTACCATTAGGCATATTAAATATAGAAATTAGTATTATATGAATTCTGTAACTTGTATATTTTGTTTCTGGAGCTCATTTTAAAGTAGAAATGAAGCATATGCCTTGTGGCATTCATTTCTCAGAGTATGGCTTCCCAGCATGGGTGTATAGGGTTAGACATTATAACAAACACAGTGATGTGTATTTTGATTATCTCAAGTAAAAAGTCTGTAGTTATTTTATTGTACATTCAGAAGGACTTTAAAGAATTAGGCTTCCTTCACTGTATGCTTGCACAATTCCATATGCTGACAACATCTGGACATTCTGTCAGATGTTCATATTTTCAGTGAAGTAACTTAATTGTTGATTGACAAGCTAACATGATTTAAGGCACAGCCACATTGTATTCAATAGCTGTGTCAAAAGTCATAAACCACAAGCATATATATGCAAGCAAATGGGACCATGTTACTAGCTCTAGCTAACTTCTGTAGCCTTTTGAAATAACTAATGTGGTAAGCTTCAAGCTGTAGCTAATCTTTAGCAATACTGGAAAAGGAAATGTGGATGTGCAGTACCTGATTTCTGGGCTCTCTGTTTTGCAGATCATTCAGCATAGCAGCAGTGTTTTCAGAGTCCCCAGCCTAAATGAAAGTCTATTTCAGCACTGGGCAGCACATAGTTCTTTTCCATATGGATTACATATACATTCATATGCATCTATATGTATATACACATGCATAGATCCTCATAATATGCATATAAATATTCACATGTGGATTATTACTAAAGTTTTATATAATTCAGAAGAAATATGGTATAATTTATCTCATGATGTATAGCCAAATATAACTATATTTAAAGCATGTCAACTGTAATTAAATGTACAAGCAAGGACAATGAGTGATTATGATTTAAAGGACATTTAAAATTTGAATCTCTTTTCCTAGCATTGCATACTAAACAGCAGTGACTTCCTTGGTGTTCTCGAGGTAGCCTGCTTTTCCAGCATTAGGATATGTCAGTATTTTCTCCCTGTGGCTTACATGTGGCCTGTGGACCGTGAGTTTATGGTAGAATGTGTGCTTTCCCTTTTCTAATGCTGCAGTATTGATGACATGTGGCCTGTGCACTTTCCAGTGAATGTGCTTGACCTTTATCTCTAAAGGTCTTTTGAACAAAAGCCAGCCATGTTTAGTGGGATGATTACTTAGAAGAAACACATCGCGACATACTTTCTCTGATAATATTAAGGAAGTGCAGTCAAGTTTGTAGTTTTGGTACAACTCAACAGTTGCAGTCCCATAAATTGAGGAATGTGACAGAACCACTGGGTTCAACAACATGGACTTAATAAAGCTACTTTTGGTATATGTTAGCAACTTGTTCTTAAGAAGGACACACTCATTTATATTCTTCCAGGATAAATGTCCTAGCTTTACAGCATCTGTTCCAGCTTTATCAGCTGTCATTCAGACAAACATGCTTTGTAAGGTTATCACAGCCAAGGAATTAAGACACGTTTTTATTTGTTTATAATATTTAAATTCTTACACCAACCATGGAGACAAAATATTAACATCATTATTTTACAGAGATGAGGAAACTGATATTCAGAACACTTAATTTGATAAAGCTAGCCTACTAAAATGTGATCTCCATTCTTTCATTCAGTGCCCTGTGCCTTTTCATTCTAACAACTTTCTAGGAGCCCAACATTTACCTAACAGTTTATTTTGTCTTTACCTAAACCATAAGGGTGACAAGCTTTAACCTTAAATTGCTTTTGCTAGAAATTAATATAGTACAGAAAGGACTGTGATAGGTTCATAAATTCTTTTTAATTGTTCCACAAAGATATATTTCCTGGCTTGGATTGTTGAGCTTTTTTCTGGGTCTTGATGCAGGAGTGACTCTTGGCTAAAAGATGAATCTGGTCAGCAAATAGAAATGATGCTAGAAATGGAATACTTGGCCAATTATGAAAATAGTAGCTGGTAGCTGGGTATTACTGGGCTTTGAGATTATTTAATTAGTACCAGATTAAAATGAGGTAAGAAAAATCGCAATAGTTATGTAGCTTGCTAATAAATATAACTTCACCATATTGTGCACATATACCAAAGAGTTAATTATAACAGAAGCAGTTAAATTCTTGGGAGCAGTTTAAGTTCTTTGGCTATAAAAGCATAGCAGTTTTTAATAGATGTATCACCTGGTATCCTTGGGTATTATTAATTATATGGAGACTGAAAATCATAGTAGAAGCAATGGAAAAGTCTGACCAGACTGGGTAATTTGCTTTAGAACTATGGAGAAATAATCTCCTAACCATTTCTTCTACAGCCCAATTTGATTGGGAAATAGGACAAGCTATTCTTTCATTACTTACCAAAACCACACTGTACTTTGTATCAATTATTTGGCTGCCTGCAGCACAGAGATTAGAATAAAGGGCTTTCTCAGTGTTTGTGAATGTTGTGGATTGCTGATTAGTAATTAAAGTACTGAATGAAGGAAATTAGGCCAAAAGTGAATGGGAATGAGAAATTCTTAATTCTGTGCTACAGATGGTAGAAACAGATTGTGTTGAATAGCCCATCCAGTGTAGTGACATTGTACATAGCCATAGAGTATTTGATTCCCATGTAAAACCCAAGTCAAATGCCTTCGAGATGGTTTCCTCTCCTGTGCCTTATGATGTAGCTGTGTGGCTATTAATTTAGTGAAATATCCTGTCTGCCAGGTGTGGGAACGAGCTGCCTTTATTGTAACACCAGATCATTACTTAATTCATATGCAGGGAAGCACAGCACATGGAAAGCATTATAAATCTATTTACAATGTGGCTAGTCTGATGATAACATTGTACTAAATTCCCAGGTGAGGCAATTTAAGCAATTGCTTTGCCATGTGCACGCCATGGAAATTAAATTCTCATACACGCTTTAGTAATAAACTAACTTCATTGTTATGTTTTTGCTTATGGTAGGCTATAGATTCCTCATTCTGGTTACCTATATACTGTTTCACATATAGCGGCATACAAGAGGCAGCACCAGAGACTACAGTTTTTAATTAGTTTAAACTAAGTTAATTTGTTTTGTTTCTAATTTAGTTGTGTCTATCCACAAGCACATCAGCTCCTCTGGGAAATGTTAAAGTGTAGGTCAAGTAGATAGATTATTTCAAGCCAAATTTCCAGACCAAACTAAACAAGTGTCTCTGGACTTGGCTATAAGAAGATCAGCCAGTCAGTATACATGCATCCTATTCAGATTAGCCAGACAAGAAAATGGAAAATATCTTTGAATCTGAAATCTCTCTTTCATCACCAAAGACTCACCGTTGTCATCATTTTAAGGTAGCCGTTGAAACTTTACACATCTAACTTTTCAGGGATGACAATCATTAATTTGTCATACTTTGGGTTCATACCTGTCTATAGGTTTTCTTTTGAACTGCATCTAGTTCATTGAAGTATATATGTTAGAAAAATAATGTTTAAGGTGTGTATGTGTAAAATATTGTCAAGTAAAGCTTTCCTACCCTTATAGTGTAGAGAGAAATTGCAGTAG
The DNA here is from genome assembly GCA_004024765.1 of Zapus hudsonius. Lineage (NCBI taxonomy): Eukaryota > Metazoa > Chordata > Mammalia > Rodentia > Dipodidae > Zapus > Zapus hudsonius. Next base: position 75,657 of record PVHP010000417.1, on the reverse strand, counting down.
ATTACAAACTGCATAGAGCCTCTGTCCTCTCCAGAAAGCACATACAAAGCACCACCAGACAGTAGTAACTGACAACTAAGACTAAAAATGTTGACAATTTCTTGATTTGCCTGGTTAGCTTATGTATAGAAGTCATTAACTATTTATAAAATGCATTATGAATTGGGTTCCTTCAAACTAGAGCTGAATGTGTGACATTTCCAGCTCAAATTCTCATGCTTGCATTTGGCTAAAGTACAGACTTTATACTGTTGATAATAAAGCAAAAATATTTTAGGTTTATCAAGACGTGGTAGAGGTTTCAGTCTCATTAACTTAGAATTCTCTAAATTAAATAGTATATATAGGTACTTAGTAATGCAGCATGAGGTTTTTAAAAACTCTGTGGAAGATAAGGTAATTTATTGGTGTTTTAGAGAAGTTATGCATGAAACAAGTCATTCATGAATCAAAGGAATTTGTTCTTTTTTCTTTTTCAAACAGGTTACTGGTAATCTTGGAGGCTAAATTATGATTAATTACATATAATCAATTTACTTAAAATTTCTAATGTTAAGAAATTATGAGAAAAAGAAATTATGAAAAAAATCCAATGCTAGATTTCTAAATATAAATCTTAATAAATTGAGTCTTGATTTGCTTTACTTTTGAAAAATGAAACTCAAATGAAGAGTTCTGTCTCCAGCACTGTTGGGTTGTTTTTGTGGGAGCAATTTCTGATATTTGAAACAAAGTTGTCTTTTCATTTTTTAAGTCAGCCCTGTCAGGGACCACTTGGCTAAACTCAGCATATCATTTGCTTAATTATGTCCAGAAGAAGCCATCCTGAGACCAGTTTTTACTCTCTCAATGGTAAAGAATGACATTTTTAGAGACTATCCTTCAACTGTGGATAAATCTTCCTCTATTGCAGAGCATGTACAGTGTTAATTGCTGGCTTTCAAATGCCATCGTTCTAACCAAAACAAGATTAGATATTTAGGGAATACACAGTTGTAATTTACTTCTTCTTTTAAAGTATAATCAATCAATACAAGAATGTAGTAAAAGTGAATTATCTATGCCAATTTGTTGGTATTTTGGTGAAGAGGATAAAAACAAAAACAATCTCCATATGATATTCTTGCATACTGTGGAATGTTTTAGTCCCCCATAGTGATGAAATGAATAATTAAAAAGGCAACTCTGATACCACAGCCTGTTTTAAAGGTTCTCGTTTCCTTTAAGGCTGTAAAATACTGTTGCATAGCTGGTTTGAAGCCACAATACTGGGGGAATCTCCAAATGGGCAAAAGAAATGTTTAGCATGACCGAAGTATTGTATTAAGTCCATAACCTGGACTAACCTTGTAGTTTAGCATTTTAAAATACAATTACAATTCTGTATGTGGTCAGTAGAAATAGACAAGTAACAATAACTTCGGTGAGAGAAGCAGGCTTGACAGAGTTGATCTGTGGTGGAAAAATGCCTGGTATGTTCACAAACACAAGGGCTGGGTCATTTTTGAATTTTCAAGACTTCTGAGTGAGATGCCTTTATGACCACATGCCAATGGCTTAACTTCTTTTATTTGTCCTTCTCCCTGCAATGACACTGTAGTCCTGTCTACTTGTAGACCTAGTGCAGCAGCTGAAGAACAGGACACATGGCTGTGGTAGGAAAGCAGGAAACAGGTCAAGCAGTTTGTCACTGTCTCCTTTATATTGAGACATTCTGCACTTTTGGTGCCATTTTTCCAAGTGATAGTAGAGGAAAGAATTTTTATAAGACATTACAAACACTCAGCTGTGAGTTCCATCTCAGTTCAACCCTACCTTTAGAATTTTATGAAACTGACCTTTTCCTCCAAAGGGTGGGGATGGGCATCTAGGTTTTATTTCTAGTCTTTAATGCCTTTTTAAACTGAGTTCTGCTGGTTCCCTAAGTCTGAGTCTTTAATTGAGTGCAGTAAACTAATTCTCCATTGTGTACCAACCTTGGGAAAATTGAGAAAATAGTCCAAAAATAATTTTCTGTGTTTTATAGAGATAAGGAACCACATTTGAGAGAGACTGTGGCCTCAAAATGAGTTGAAGTTTCTTGGTTGATGTTGATTTTATGTTTGAGCTATTATGACCTGTATGAAGCCAAGCAGCATTTCTTCCTGACGACTATAAAGGTCTTACTGTTGACTTCTGCTTAAGATTTCTGGATAGTCCTATCCAAGTATAATACATTTTCCCAATCACAGTTGAACAGGTAAGAAATACTAAGTCCCAAACTGTAGGCCCCAAGTGAGAGATTGCTCTTTGCTACCTACCATGTTGTAATTGACCTTTTCTGCTTAGTTCAAAAGCAGAAAAGTCAACAAAGTAACTTGTAAATTTGAATTCAGGTCTGAAATAAGAGAAGATGAAGTAGGAACTGAATACCATGCTCTAGGTTCACAACTAATTTTCTGAGCCTCTCAGCTTTTCCAAATGTAGTATGCTTAGATTATTCCTGAATCGCTTGCAGACATGTCCCTCTGACTTTACCGATAAGGGTAGATTTCTTGTAAAACAAAATTTTGGCCTGTGAAATGTTGACTCAGCCAACTTGTCTCTTTTTACTGAGACTGTGAAAGGTTGACTCATACCCTACTTGTCTTTATTTAGTGGGATTGGAAAATTTAATTTGCTTAACACACACACACACACACACACACACACACACACACACACACTACTTTCCCTTAGCCCATTAGTTATAGAGAAGTTGGAGACATTTAAATTATTGTTTGGGTAAGGCATGACTTTAAAATTCCTTCTCTTTCTGGATAGTAACATCACAATAATAAATAAATTCCAGAGTAGAGTTGAAGATATAATTATTGTCCTAGAAGTGGATTTAAAGCCCTAGATTGTATAGTGCATTTCCTGCTACACTATCAAAGGCCCCATATGCTCCTGTTGTAATTTCAATCTGTGAGTTTTAAAGACACACAGCTACTTAGCTGTATTTCTTTCAGCTTAGTGGTCTTAGTTGAACGATGATATGTGGAATAATATACAAGTTCTAATCTATGCATATTAATGGAACGTTTTCGCAGCACAGAATTTTCTGACATTATTGGTGTTTTTCAAACTCCTAATTTACACGATGTTTCTCAAGTTGGGGGACTTTGCACAAGTTTGGTCTGCAAATTTTCACCAGTAGGCTTCCATTAGGGGGCTCTCGAGGTTTGAAATGATCCTCCTCAGTGCCAGTAATGCTTGGAAGCCTTTACTTTCTAACGTTCATCTCACTCTTTCCCTTTTTGTTTTGTTTTATAGAAAAGGTCACGGATCGCCTACAGTGACGAAGTCCGGAATGAGCTCCTAGGGGATGATGGGAATTCCTCCGAGAACCAGGTAGAATGCTAATCAGGAAGGCCCGGTGGGTGGCTGGAGGGTGAAGGAGGTCACAGGCACACCAGGCTCTCAAGCTGCTCCTTAGCGGTATTAGCAGCAACTCATGTGGAAGCGATACTGTTTAATGCAAAGCTGGAGTCTTAATCAACTTCAAAATGTTTCTTGGAGATCTTACATTTAACCCTTTACCTTGTGATCGCTGTCTGCTATCTTTAAAAAAATCTTTTCTTCTCTTTTCTTTATTATTTAGTACTTAAGGAATAACTTGAAACACACTGTTTGCAGACAAAGCCAAGGTCTTCACCTCAAACACATGTAAAATGAATAAAAAAGTCCATACTACAGCTTTGATAGTAATGCAGTATAATTAAGTCAACACTCACAGCAAAACAAATGGAAGTACGCTTTCCAAGTCCACAGCCCAGCTCGCACTCCTATTGTCTCACATTTCAGAAATACATTCACCAATATGCAAATCGTTCATCAGTACAGGACTCAGACACCCAGACAGGGGACCTGATTCTGCCAAGTAATAGTAATAGTAACAACAACAATAATAGAATACAACTGTTTTATAGTTCAAGATCTGCATAGATAAAAAATATGATTCAATTTCTTCTTCTGTGGGCCTTACAACTTGCTGTCATTTTTCATTGGATCATACAGTAGTGTCACAAATCCAAGCAACATCCTTCTTCCTTTGTATTTATACTGCAGGCTTCATAAATTAAGGCAGATAACATATGTGTGATTTGAAAATGATTTACAAAATGTTTCAAACAACTCTGAAGACTGACTGATGCCAGGGAACTTCACAAGCAAGACTTGAATGTGTCAGGTCACTTTGGCCAGTGTTGAAAGGTCTCTGCTCTGCCTAAATAAAATTGAACCTGAATCATTCACTGGGTAAAACAAAATTGTAATTAGATATTTTCATATCAATACAGTATTATAGCATTTGCATAATACACTTGCCATTTCAAATATTTTATATTTGCTGATACTACTTTACATTCTGCTATATATGCCACAGACGATATTCCTATCTTCTTTAATGTGAACATTGTAAACAAGGATGGGATGGTATGATAAAGGCCCCCACACCCACAGCCTGGAAGAAAGAGGTGAGGAATCCCTCAGCTAAGTAGTTTTGTATGGCCGAAGCTCTATCTTTTCCACTATGGATGTTATCTGCCTGAATTCATACATAAAGACATGCTCAAATTTGACTTGGGATTGCAGCTTCCCTGATTGAAATGTGAGACTAGCTCAAGGAAAAACAGTGAAGCATTAAAGAGGTTTTACTCATAATAGACTAAATAATGTGAAGATGAGGAAAAATATTTTCGTCCTTTTTTTGCGTGAGATTTGGATTGCTCATGCCTCTTGAATGAATCATAATTTTCTTTCCTATCTACTGCAGAAAAGCATTAACTTTTTTTGCAAAAAAAAAGCATATGCGTAGTTCCCATGTCAGTGCTTGAAAAAGCTATAGATCTTTCCCTCACTTGAAACTGCTCCCTAATGCAGAGGAAATAAAAGGAAGGGGTGTTCCTGTCTAACTCAGCTCCTTTATTGTAATGGATGTTGTAGTTCTGTGACAGGAATCCTTTTTTAAAAGCATGTTCACTTCTCTTAATGGACATTTTATGTGCCTGAAATATTTGCCTAATGTACATATAAGTATGATTTTATGCCTAAAGAAAAATATTCTATAAAAATAGATTTGAGTTTCATATTTTCTGAATTTTTCAAGTTACAACTCTGTCACTATAAGTGACTGTGCAGAGATTTTCCCTGGACTTCTCTAAATCCAACTTACCAAATCTGAAAGTGCTTGGGGAACCTGAAGTTTAGTTGAAAGGAGCTGTCGCTTCACTAAATCGAGCATGAGGAGTTACAGTCACAAGCTGATGGAGCTGTTAGATTATTACTGATGTGATCTTTTCAGCCTAAAATTTGAATGAGGTGTGAAAGTTCAAGGAGACCTTGCCATACTTTTTGAAAATTTTGTTAGCAAGTACAGAAAAATTTGTGTCACAATGAAATCATTAAATTTTGTTGTTAGTTTCTTTGTTATGATATAGGAATGAAAATATCTCAAATTAAAACATATTCTTTACCAGTTGGTTCAAGCATGGTCACTTGAAAAACAACTCTTTAATCGATGCCAGTGATCACTCAGACTGAGTAACTAAGCAAAAGCTCTTTAAAGAAAAAAAAGCATTTTAAATTGGTTCTTCATATTCATTTCTGAGCTCAGAAGCAAAGATGATGGGCTTTCTTGGGTAGGATTACCTATAATTTATAAAAGAAGGTACTTTTAAGTCAAAAAATAATATTTTCAGGTTAACTGATTTTCAGACCTTCTATTCAGATAATATTTTGATTAACTTTTAGCATACAGGGTTAAAGCTTGGATGTAGAGAAAATAAGACAAAATTAGTAATATTCATTTAACTTAAACTATATCTGTCAAATTGAGTAATCACAAAAGGAAAATAATAAAGTATGGAATTAATAGATATGATTGTAAATAAGTAAAATTAAGTACTGACTAGTAGGTCCAATGCAGGGTACACATCCTCCTTTCAGGAGTTTCTTTGTGGAGATTTAGACAAATAGGGTACAATGGCTATTACTTCTCATCTAGCCACTTATGACACAGTGTTTTCAGACACTGACAAGCTCACTGTTAATAATCTTCCAACCTACTACCAAGTTTATTAATTTAGATATGTATAGAAACCCTGCTGCTTTGACTGGAAGTGCCGGTTTCAGAAATCCAGAATTTGTCAAACACATCTTTCGTGTCTTTCATTCAATTCCAAAGACTGTCTTTTGTATAAATTTGTTTCTGATTCATAGCCATTTATACAATCAAATATACCTCATCTGGGATTTCCAAGAAAGAAGATAAAGCTTGTGTGGTGCACATTTGAGGGGTTATCAGCTTTTAAGCCCTGTTGTCTAGGCGCTCGCGGTCCTTCTGTTCTTAAACTATCAGTGGTGGCCATTCAATATGGCAGCTTTTCATTTGTTCCACTTACTGAATGGAAACCGTTTTCTTAACTTGATTTTCTTTCTTGAGGACTCTCAAACAAGGAAAGCAACTGCTTTAGAATAAAACCATAATGGCTTTCCTTGTGGCGTATGATGATGGGACAAATAAAATATTCCAGGCTCTTGTTTTGAACCCTGATACTCTCACAGTTGCCATATGCAAAATTATATTGACCAATGGCTTTGAGTAAATCCTAAATAGAAGGTTTAAATATATAAATTATAATAGTTCCCTACATGGGATAGTTTTGTAGCAAAGCAATATTTAACAGATAATGATTGCTTAATTTTTTAATACGAGGTTCTCTTAAGTTCTGATTTGGGCTTGCTGTGCATAAAGTGTGTCAAACTTCAGCTACAGACCAGGGGGTGAAGTCGGTCAATTTAATTCCCCAAGATCTGAAAAAGTCGGTATCATTTCATATAGCCCTGGCAGAGCAGATCATTACCAGGCACAAATCTGGTCGTTACGTGCTGAGGGTTTATAGCAAAATAAATAGACTGTCATCATAAGTTCAGAAAATTGTGTGTTCGACCCACGATAATGTGTAAAGGGCGTTTAATAGAGTTCAGCATTTATTCGTTATCTGTATGCGGACAGAGACGGCAGTCGTGTTATCAGCTTAAAAAAAAATTCGGTAGTTCTGGGGTCACATGACACGCCTGGCGCATGGACCCTCACATGCTCCGCAGAGCAGTTTTGATTTTAGTCACAGCATAAGGCTTAACCACAAGAGATTCCACTGGTTCAAACCAGCGTAAACCAGATTTTTTTTTTCAGCCCACAAAGGAACAGATTACTGCTTGTATTAAATTCTGCATTGGTTGGGGGTTGGGGGTGGGATCTTTGTTTCAAAAAAAAGATGTTCATTATCATAACTCAACATTGTAATTTTGCCCACTTTTCATGACATCTAGGCTGAAGCTGATAACTCCATAAAATAACTCAGTCACTACTGCTAGTTGAGTCTACACATTACTATTCAAAAATAGACCATCTTTTGTTTACTTCAATGCATAACTCTAGACCTAACTTAAAAAAAAAGATAAAGATTAAAACCCCTCCCATACCTAGCTTAGCTACAAATCCGGTGTGGGGCTTGAAGGCAGCCATGCAGCACAAACCAGATAGAACGTTTTTGTTTGGGACCTATTGAAAAAACAAATGGGTAGCATTTTTAAACACTCATTGATTATGGCAGGGTGGCATGCCCCACATGGACTCGACTGCTCAAGAGTGGTTTTAAACTTTGGCCCCTTAAGTATCATAGTCAACTGAAGAATGGTGCCCCAGAAAGAAAAGAGAGCAGCCAGATCAATTCCCAGATCATCTCTTTCTGAGATTTAATGTTGGCCTTTTTTCTCCCATGATGTTGGAATAGCTAGGGAGAAGATTCCAGTATGTGATAGGCCAGGTATCCTAGTTTAAAGTCTCATTTTTCTGGAGATGCATTTGAAATGACGAGATGCCACCCCTCCCCACTGGATGGTTGCGGAGAGAATTGAGGATATTTAAAAATAATGACAACTTTTTGTCCATTTTGAAAGTATGACATTAAGAATCTCATTATTATTAAATGCAAACTGAGGCAGTCATAATAAATTCTACACCCTTTCATAAAGGATTTACACCAATTTTGAAATCTCCTTTTGTACTTGAAATACTTTGCAACAAATGAAAAAGAATAAGTTGGAATGCACAGTCTGCCTTGAATTTGAGACAAAAACAGCTTTAAGCTTTAAGAGTTCAGAGACATAGGAGACATTATACTTTTCGAGAGACTTACAGTGAGCAATTCATAGCACGTTTCTCCCAACGCAATAGTCTAATTTATTGGCCTGCATATGTCAAATGTTATAACAGATGTTATAGATATTTGGAATCTTAAAAATTATCAGTTGTAGTCCTGAACTGCTGAAGATGCAAATCTCAGTCCTAGATTTGGCTTATAGTCTATAATGACATAGGTTTTAATTTCTGTTCATTGTAGGAACTCTGGCATGGTAGTTCTTTTAACTATACAGTGATATTTGTGGTTCAGAGCAATGTCAAACACCCATAGAATGGCTTGTTTTTCTAGTTACAAAGGAGTTAAGTAACTTGTAAGTGTTATAGTGAAGGAAATAGAAAAATGCAGGGAATTAAAGTGTTATTATAGGATATTTGCCAACATGTAAAAGAGTGGTTATTGATTGGACTTTCGTAAAAACAGGCCATAGTACAATTGTAGTAAAGCATCTCCTTGCTTTGAGATGGCCCAGTTTATAAGAGACAGACAATTGAAAAATGAAAACAATGCCCTATTCCAGTAGTGTTTCTTAAGTAAACAAAGATGGCGACATTAACTGTGATAGGAACTTTTGTCTGAATATAGTATCGTTGGTTCTCAACTGAAATCATTGTTAGCTCCAAAAGCAACCTTGTTACTAGAGTGGGTCCAAGTATGGCATTAATCCACATAATTATTTGTTGTTTTAAATATTTGTTGAAACCAAAGAATGAATGACTAATCATTTTCATTTGTGGTGATATCTGAAATCAGTTGTCAAGGTTCTGAATAGAGAAACATCCTATAACGTGTATATACAAAACCTCTTTATGATTCGTTCTTAGAAGAGAGGAACAGTAAACTTGTTTTCTTTCTTTATAATATAGACTTCTATGAAGTCGTTCCCCTTTATTTCATGATGGTGTCTTAGATGTACTTTAAAAGAGAATTTCACACTATTCTCTTTGTTTAATGTGACAGTGTGAGAAAGTGATCTTTATTCGTTCAAAAAACTCTGCATGTAGTCTATGTTTAGGTTCTTTTAATGTGTTTGTCTGTGATTTTTAAATGCTAAACATGTAAACAGATAAATTGTCAATGTTAATTCTGTATCCTGTCACACAACTGATCTTTCTTTCCTGCCATTTCTTTCCTTTTTATCTTTTTTTGTGCATTCATGTTGCAGTTGATAAAATTACGTGAAGAGGTGAGTATTTCCTAGCTTACTTTTTTCCCTTAATTCTACATTTCCTTATGAATCAAGTCTCAATCTGAGTGGATGTCTGCGTTCATTTCCCAGGGACGTGTACAGGTAGCAAAGTTGTTGACTGAACCTCAAGCCCTCTGTGGAGCGTCTCCTCCTCCTGCTACAGGCAGCTCTGCTCCTTGTTGACATTGTGGGAAAGTGAATGTTTTAAGGTCAAAAAACCAAAAGAGGAGGAATAATGTAGGAATATCTTAAAGCTATACAGAGTTTTATCATTTTGTAAGCTGTAACTTTACATTTGCATATGACTTACCAAAGAGGTGAATGATTTTTATTTTTTTGAGATTCTTATTTATTTTCCTGAAAACTGTTCTTAAAGTCCTTTTTCTCCTCCAGAATTCCTAGGTTCCACATAAGGAACTATGAATGTATTATCAATTTTGGGAAACATACATTGTAAATACCCTCCTGCTCTGGGAACACAGATACCTGAGAAGAGCCAGAGCTCTCGTCATTGTGAAGCACTTTCCTTTGTAAGAAAAGGCACCCAAGCGAGTTCTCATTTTTTTCTGAGTTTTCTAGTCAGTTTCTGTGTGCAGGCCCGGCCTGTGTTGTGGCCTAGTAAGTACTTACAGCAGCGTCAGCAACTTTTCCCTTATGTCAATGAAGGATGCTGAATGGTTCTATTTGTTTTGATTTGTTTTCAATTAAGCCAAACATACCAAATGTAATTTGGTATTCTTCTTCATAGACAGTTACTTCTTTTCATTTAGTAAGGCTGAATTTTGTTATTTTTTTACCAGGACACAAAACAATAGACGACTTTGCTATTAAAATTGCCTAAAGGCTTAGAGTCATCACAGGACTGTGAATTATTTTGCTTTAGTTTGACCATATTGATTGAGGCTTTCCTAGAAGTTTTTTTTTTTTATTGGCATGTCATTATTATGTGGGTAATGCAAATGTTAATTTAGAGACTTGTAAATATTAGTTTTGAATGACTCTTCTGATTAAGATGTATTAGTGATGTCCTCTCATATAAAATGAAGGGGAGAAATATACAAACACTCCTACTGTCCCATATGTTTGTATATTTTTTTTCTTTTTATACATGGAAGCATTTGTACATATACATATATATTTTTACTAAATCAATATAATGAATAGCAATTTTGACATATGAGATTTTTTTGGATAAACAGTTCATTATTTTCCTAATTATTTTCCTAGAGTATGTGTTCATGTGTGTTTACATATGCTCATCCTTTGCTCTGAGTAATCTGATTTTTCAAATGTTGATGAAAGTAACAATAGATTTGAAAGCCTCCATACAAAGAAACTAAACCAAGCTCTTGCCCCTGAATTTAAGAAAATATATGATTAATAAAATCTTGTCATATTATAATTGGCATTTTCTTTTTGTTTAGCTGAATAGTGAGGGATTAGGAACCTTAATTCTAAAACCTGGAAACATTACCTCTGTTTCTTTTTAAATACACTGCTGCCTGATGGTTTGATTATTTTGTTTTTTCTACAGCAATAATTCAGTCAATTTTAGTTGCAGAGTTTATGTTTCTGCATCTGCCCTGTAATAGAATTGCAATTGGAAGAATTGTCTCATTCGATGGATAGGATGCTTTCTTCCACAATATTATTCTGTATCTTGTTTACTGTGGAGGTAGTATGGATAGTTTGGGATACTATGGTGGTGATACTGAATAGGCTCAGAAGTGACTGACTCTCTGCTGGGGTTTTAGCAGTAATCACACAATGAGTGTTACCACGATTCCTCTCTTGCACCTCTGCTATGAAGACAAGCAGCCATCTATTCCAAAAATGCTAGGATCTGTTGTGTTTGGAGGCAAAATGTGCCCTATCTTCCTTGTGATGCTCCTTTCGGGCATGCTTTGAGGCAGGGTTGTAGCCGAGGGAGCTGATCTGGCGTTGGCTGTGCAGAGCCATTTGAATCCTGTCTCCGGCTTTCCACTCCACACAGCTCCTCACACAAGTCCGGCTCTGCCTGAAGCTTCTGCCCAGCTTCACTTACCTCTTTGAAAGGGGCTGGGAAGAGGGTGAGAGAATGAGTTTGGGATGGAGTGTGGGGCAAGTTGAAAGAATCAGCTGCTACTGTAGTGTATTTCCTTTCATTCATGCGACCAGGGCAATGTGCAACTAAGGGAACAATGTAAATAGCTCAGCTGCTACAAGAACTTGATTTTAGTTTGATTTAAGTGAAGAGGTTCCAAGATACAAAGTGAAACCTGCTGGAAAGCTGCTGGTAAACCGATAGTCCTCATGGGTGCAGATTTGCTCGGATAAACTGAGCACGCCCGAAACATCCGTTGCTTCCGGTATTTAGACAGATGCATTTTATAAGCTCTTTTTGAAATTTTGCTTTCCAGCATAAGCCCTACCATTACCCCAAATCCTTCTACATTTAGATACTTTATTTCTCACATATTTCCTTTATTTTCTGTATCATCTTCGCACATAAGTAGAATACCCATTTGCAGTATAATGTATGATTTTAAAATCTATGTTAGCTAAATGTTTTCTTCACATTTGAAATTTTGTCCAACATGAAAATGAGCCAAAAATCCTCTTCATCTGGATTTAAATTCATATTTACTCCTGCTTCCTCAGATCTGATTGGAATCTTTTTAGAGAATTGCCAGTTTGGAGTCCTTTGTTTGGGATAGAAAACAGTATTCATGGGTGGGAAAAGCAATACTCACTCCCAAAGCCTGCATGAAGGAGAATCAAAATTAAAGAAGCTATTTTTGGCAAGCTTAAGTAGTATTTAATTTTATTTAGAAATACTCAGCAATTCCAAATCCGTGGGGCTTCCTGGCTCTTCGTTTTTCTCATTGCACTCACCAGTGCTTTGCTTCTTCATGACATGAGATGCTTTCCTCCTCCCTCCATTTTATTTATTTAGTTTTGTTTTCAGAGGGAGGGGACACTATTTCTCTTAATTTTTCCACTGTATATTAGACAACTCTATTAATTATTATAGACTGTTATTGTCGCTTCCTGACCTTCACATCAGGTCCTAGCTCTATGTTCTAAATGCATTGTTTTAATGATTCTCTCCCTCCCCAACCCTTCCCCCAAAAAATTTTTTTCAAGGAAAGCTTTGATGTGGCTTTAGCTGCCTCTAACGTCTGGCCGCATCTCAGATGTGTCACCTATGCCGGGAGGGAATAAGGAAATCACGTTTTGAATGGTAATGATAACATACTAATCACTTCCTTTCTTTGAAGATGGAAGCGAGATATTCTGTCAGCATCCCTGGCTGCGAGAGCTTGGAGGCACTGGTCTAGGTGTATTAGCTTAAGTGTGCATGTCAATACAGCTTGCATCTCCAAGATCCATGGGGGCTCATTAGAGCAAGGTAGATCATTTCACTCGACAGCCACTCAGATAATGTGTGTGGCACCTCCTTTTTTATTATTATTAGCAAGCATTGCTTCAACTTTAAGTGACATCTGTCATCAACACAAAGTTGTAGGACTTATGGTTGTTTGTTTTCTTTCTTTCTGACCAGACACCAAAAAGGGAGTGGGTACTAATTAATACAAATGCATATGTATATGAAAACACACACAAATATACAGACACATATTCATGCATTTCTAAATATCTAGACATATATGTCCATAGGCATATATTATTCATCCATAGTCATGATTGGCTTGTAAATCTATATTGATAACCTCAATAGATCTAGTATGGAATTAAAATTTTTTATAAAGACAATATAGAATAGAAAGCTCCAGATGTGGGAGAAATTCCTTAATTTGCTTATAAGATATACTATCAAAGAACTGTGTATAATGATTATACTTTAGTTCACAGTCCATAACACTGTGTGTTCTAAGTTCACCTTCAGTATATTTGGGAGTGATCCGCAGCATATCTGTGTACTGGAGAAGCATGTGTCTGACTTCTTGGTGGTTGCCCTGAGTCATCTTAAACCAGGAGGGCTACTTGGTATTCTGCTCTGGTAGCATGTGTTGTTCTGTGTGGCATCTTGTACACATCCAGAACTATGGAACATCCTCTAAGAAATAAAGTTTATTTAATTTTTAATTTAATTTAATTTTTCTTTAAAAAATATTTGCCCAAATCAGAGGATCGGGGGAGTATGTGAAATGGTTGCATTTTATCAAAAAACACAAAGAGAGATCATAGATATATGTGAGTTGTCTCTGGTCTTCATACATTTCTCAGTGGTATGGAGGAGGATTTGTTGTGGCCACTCATAGCACAAGTCTACTGTTAAAACAAAAAGGTGAATGGTCCGTACATGATTAATTGGAAATCTATCCATCATCATGGTACCTACAATGAAGGATTTGCTTACCATTAACTATAATGGATTGTGACCCCCCACCACACAAACACACACACACACGTTAGGACATACAAGGTAATTTTTTTTAAGGCAAAAAAGAACATTGTAGACGTCCATCTGATTTTCTCCCCCTTTTTCTTTTTCAGAGGGCACATCTGCTCGATAACACAGAGAGGCTGGAAAGGTCATCACGGAGACTAGAGGCTGGATACCAGATAGCAGTGGAAACCGGTAAGAATTCTGAGAGTGAGCAAATTGTCTTGCTTATGCACAGCGGTCTTCACAACACATGACATTTCAGGGGAACTTCAAAGGCGCAGCAGAGACAGCAGCCCGAGATGTGGTTTACATATTGGGGAGACAATTGGGAGCTTATTTGCGCTTATCTGTTTTCAAGTTAAAAGGCATGACATCTACTGAAAACAGTTCCCGAGGTTTAAAAGTATACATCTGAAAAGAGATGGAATACTTTGTCTAAATTCTACATTTGTCTTAATATGCAGTTACATGTTGTCAGTTTACCCACCCGCAATGATTGCTAGCACACTGAGCAGCTTGGGTTGTTTGCTCTTTTAGGTTTGATTCACATTTGTAAAAATTAACATTTTAATCAATATATATGATGTGAACTGGGGATAGAAGAATAATGATATACTTTGCTTATTTTCCCTGGTGTGTTGAAAATGGCTCTTTAATGATCATTGCTGGTTTTTTCTTTTTTTTTTTTTAATCATCAACAGATCCAGTAACCAAATATGGAAAAAATAAACATAACAAGAAGGCAATGTTCACAATAATCTTCCTGGTGTTACTTAACAGTATTGAGACTTGACTTGTAATTGACAACCACCATCAATTTCAGAAAACACTCCTAATTCTTCTAAGACTAGTCAAAGACAAGTAATCTCTTTTATGAATGGCCAGTGTTCTTGCCAAGGCTTTAGAACTATCTTAGATTGGCTGGTGTACATGATGGATTCAAGAGAACCAACTAGAAAGACTACAAAATAATGACAGAAAACTCAAGAAGACCATACACTTCCCCAGCTTTTTAGTAGTGTGGGCTGTCATTTTCCTTGAGATTATTGATGGATTGGTTTTCTGCCCTGACTGGAAAAAAAGAGAGCTTCTATGTGTTCTTTGGGTCTGGGGCTTACTTTCTCAGATGGCTCTTGGAACATGGGAATGATGAAAGGAGCACCCTTGGATAGTACCTCCTGTTTCTGTGACCCTGAGAAAAATCACATCACCTCTCTAGCCTCAGTTTATTCTCAATAAGATTGCAATAAATTGCCCATCCTAGAATATCCCTAAAGTATGACATGTGTTACAGTGTTTCTTGACCTCTGAAATGGATTTTTAACTATAAGTATTAATATCATGTAGACATTTGATGGTATAGAGTTGTTATCTCATGGAAAATAGTTTTGCATCGTGTGAGAAATGTATATAGTTTAAGAAAACAGAAAAAAAAAGGTGTACTGCTTTGACAATTTTTGGCAGCTGTGGCACTCCTTGGATTGAACATTGCAGTCATTAAGGGGAGCTTCCCTGACCAGCCATCCATTGATGAGCCTCATTCCATGCAGGCCTGGTTTGGTCTGGCATGGAGGCAGTGACAGTGATCCCAGAGTTTGACTTGGATGATTGATCACATGATTTAGTGTCCTTTCCTCTCTCATTACACCATTCTTGCAGTTCCTTCCCAAACTGAAGGAAGTCACTAAAGAAGAGGATATGTGCACCAGGACCATGCCTTGACCATGATTATAAAATTCCATGGCATCTGATCAGTTTTCCTTTTGGTGTGTGATACAGAGTGTGGAGAATATAATGGCAGATTAACTACGAATTTTTATAAAGTTACATGCCTACATGTCACATAAAGCTTGGGAACTTCTGGCAGACTAGGAAACCAACTCTGGGCATAGGTGTATGAATGAGAATAACCACACTTATGGCCTAGACTCCGCCTACACAGGAGGCATCATGCTAATGCATTTCCCTGGACACAGCAGAAGGCAGAGCAAGAGGTGACAAGAATGGTTTTTCTGCTCTTAGTTTCTTCAAAACTTCTGTGTTTTGACTAATGTCAATGTATGATACTCATCATTTTGCTATAGTAGCAGATGAACAGCATCTTTCAATTAAAAAAAAAAAAACCCACATCTTTTAAATGGTACTGAGGATCAAACTCAGGCCCTGATATGGTCTACCACTGAGTTACATTCCTAACCCTCAAAAGGAAAAGCTTTAACATTTATTGGTTTCTGCTTCTTCAAGATGATGAAATGCAAGGAGGGAAGACATAAAAAAACCTCAGTGAATTTTGAAGCCACACATACATGGCATGGTTTCCAACAATTGTATTAGTCTGATAACTAATGTACAATGTAGTGACTTCTCCATAGAGCACACTTTATTAATTTAATTATGTAAATCTAAAATATTATAAGCTAGTAAAGAAAGGGCAGTTTAATGATATGATAGCAATAGTAGGGAGTATATATATATATATATATACACACACATATATATTCTCTTATTTACATGAAAAATAACAAAAGTGGCAACCCTATATTGGGTTCTTTGAAGTGCTTTTTGAAAATTTACTTGAGCACACAATCTAGGAATGGATGTATTGATTTAGAAAGAGAAAATCACTAACATCTGTCTCTGTCATTAATCAGTTGTATGACTTTGAGAAATCATTTAACATCACTGTGTGTGTCCTCATATTTGTCAAATAGAAACACTTTTATCTCATATCATTGTTATGAAATTAAAGGTCTAATTATAAGTGCTTAGAAAGTAAAGAGCACTCTATTAAATTTATCATTCTTATAAATTACCATCAGTAAAAAGTAGTTGTTTCAAAATATTTTTAAGTAAAATTTATACCTAGATATTCATTGAGTTTAGTTCTCATCAAGTTGCTTTCCTGGATCCATTTCTAGTTGAGAAAATGGACAAAGTCACAAGCTAAACATCTCCATTACATAGAGAAGAAACAGATGGGAGAATATGACATTAAGGAGTTAGTGCCAGGACCTTCCACTCTTAAGAGTGACATCAAGAATGATTAGTGGCTCATTCACAAACTTTGTTGTAGACAAGATAGTATGCTGGATGCATGAGCCTTTGGTTTGATCTCGTTTGACATTTCTTCTAAGTTCTTATCCAGAAATCCTTGAATGAAAAATGACACTTCCCTCTTTTCAGTTACTAATAGCTAGGTCTGACTTTTAGCTGTGGCAGTACCCATTTTGTTCAAGGTTAGAACTTAAAATGCTGGGTCACCTGCCATTTACTCTGGCAGAATTATATTATTTTATTTTTCTCTGAAGCCAACTTCTCAGAATCACACACACAAACTGAACGTAATGATTAATAAAAGGAAGAGGCTCTGAGTTTTGTTGTTTTGTTTTTCCTTAAAAGTTATAAGATGGCAGAAATATCAGGCTCATCTTTTAATATGTAAGCAGGTAGTTTGAGACTGTGGGTGCAGGTCATCTGCAGTGTGTCCTGGAGCTGCTAGCAAGTTTGTCACATTCATTAGTCTCCCATCTTTGAATCATGATACATGATGCGTACTATTTGCTGGCCTTGCATCTTTCAGCACACCCCTTAGTGGTCACTGCAGGCCACCTGTTTACCAGCTCATCTTTTCACCTAATATTAGCCAAAAGGCTGAGAAGTGATCTTGTAACAAGGCCTCACTTCGCCAGCCTTTCTCTGTCCTCACCCCAGCCCATGTGGGCTGGTGACTAGGCATTGAGGAGTTGCTTAGTGCATATTAAATATGTCCCAGGGGGCCAAACTGTCCTCTGTACTCTGTCTTCATTTTCTGTTTAATCCTCCTCACCTCCCCTGTAAGAGGAAAAAGGAAGTTATAGAGAGATGAAGTCATTTGTCCATACTTATAAAGCTTGAAAATAGTACAGCCAGATGATTTGATTCTATATTATGAGCTGACAGAACACACACAAATATAAATGGCTCCCACATACCTAGATTTTCCAAAGTGATTGTTTATGCTCAAAATGTGTCAGATTCTTCTCACATCTATTAATTTCCTTTTCTCATAACTTACTTTAAAACCAACAGTGTCTCATGTGCTGAGGCTTCAGTAGTGAGCAAGACAGGTAAGGTTTCTGGGTAGTGTACAGATGAGGGAAGAGGTCCAGTAGGATGAGATAGATATTTTTAAAATTAAGGAAAAAAAAGGAAAATAAGTTTCAGATATGGTTAGATGAAACAGGGTATTAAAGACTGACTGCTGAAGGCTATCTTAGGTAGGCTAGTCCAAATAGGCCTTGCATTTAAGCTGAGTGTGCAATGGCACAAAGGTGTCATCAATTAGATAAACTGAGACAGATAGTTCCAGAGGAAAGGAAGAACAAGCATGACTCTGAAGTAAAAGGTTTTTGGGACAGAAAGAAAGAGAGCAGAGTGGCTGGAATGGAGGGAGCTTGGGGCACAGCATACAGTCAGGCAGAGTGGCTAAAGTGAGGGGACACATCACACACTCAGGGCAGAGTGACTGAGGTGAGGGGACATAGCACACAGTCAGGCAGAGTGGCTGAGGTGAGGGGACACAGCACACAGTCAGGCAGAGTGGCTGCGGTGAGGGGACACAGGACAGAACACAGTCAGGGCTGAGTGGCTCAGGTGGAGGGAGCATGCGCTGATTTCAGACTGTGCTCTCAGGGCATCTGAAGGAATCTAAATTTTACTCTGAGTGCTGTATCTTTGGAGGACTGTCAGCTGGCTGTGGCCTGTTCTGTAGAGCAAGGGATTGTAGAAGTGGGGAGGCAGACTTGTAAAGCAGAGACCCAGTAGTGTGCTTATTAAAGTCACCCAGGATTTTGTCCTTTTACCATTACATTTACTGGTGGAGGGATTTAATGTTGGAAATTCAAGAGAAATTATAAGCCATTTCATGAGGCATTCAGAAACAAGGCTGAATTAACAATTGACATGAGTTCCCGGAGATTCCTCTTTAAGGATGTCACCAATGAAATCTGGACTTTCATGATCTTTGTACCTGGAAGGATTTTACCCACAAAAAAAATGACCAATTTATTAAGCTGGTTGTGATGAATATCTGTGATTATAAGATGAACATCGTTATAGGAAAGTCTGGACAAACCAAGTTAATGACAAAATGTCATTGATGAATTTATAATAAACCCATTTCCTTGACTTGCTGAGAGGTATACTAAAATTTTAATTATCACAAAATAGCCTTTTTTTCCTCCATTAATTCTCACTTCTGGAAGGTTCTGAGTATAACTATACATTCTCACTTTGGTCTGTTTCTTAAGAGGTCCTCATAGTGTTGTCCATTACCAGTGATCCTAATACCCCAAGAACTTGTTAGAAATACAAGACATTGGGTCCCATCTCTGCTAAATCTCATCAACACCATCTGTTATGGTTCATGTGCACATTCAATTTGCAATATTTACTATATGATGTTAGAAGTTAGTCTGTGTTTATTTGAACTGAATAACTTACCTTGCTGAATCTCATATATGTGTTTTTATATTTAAGCAAATTTGCAAACATTTGAGCAAATAGTGAGGTATAGTTAGCACTTACATATATATTCCGTATAAAATAATGAATAGTGCATCTGTTAATCTAAATCTAATATTGCTTATATTGAGTTCATGAGCTGTAATAATTGTTTTGATTACATTGTTTATGGAACTTGAATAGGCATTACTAGGTAACTAAAATTGCTATTAATTTATCCAATAACTCCAAAAGTATTCACTCTATTATATTACTTTTTCAAAACACATTTTCCCTATATTTAGTACTACCTGACTTCTTTTTTATGTAAAAGCACATTTATTCCAATTTCTCCTATTGTGCTTCATTAGGGAACTGGAAGGATAGATTCTGTGTGGATAATACCAGTGCTGCATGTTGACATCTTCCTTGTATTAAAGGAGGTATTTCCTATGCAAACTTATTTGTTGAAGACATGATAGGAAAGGAGTCATTCCATTTCTATCTCAGGTTTCCTTAGGTGTCCTGTGTTTTTGCTCTAAAGATTGCCTCATCTTAAATAGTAAACTTACTGATTGTGCTTTAGTTACGGTTTTAGCACTTTGCTATAGTTTTTTTTTTTTTTTGCTAACTTTGCTATAGTTGCCTGATTTTATTTTTTTATTTTAAAATATTTTATATATTCATTTTCAAGCAGAGAAAGAGAGGGAGAGAGAGAGAGAGAGAGAGAGAGAGAGAGAGAGAGAGAGAGAGAGAGAGCACACCAGGGCCACCACCTTGTGGGTCTGGCTTATGTGGGTCCTGGAGAATTGAACCAGGGGCCTTAGGCACTGGAGGCAAGTGCCTTAATCGCTGAGCCATCTCCCCAGCCCTAGTTACCTGATTTTAAACATTAGACATCTTGCATCATACACTTCCACTGGCTTGATTTATATGAGATATTCAAATTAATTTTGTTCTTATGACTACAAAATATGAATTTATTTCATTTTAAATTAGCAGAATTAGTCAGAGAAGGCTGGGTATGGTTGTGTACACCTTTAACCCCAGCACTCAGGAGGCAGAATAGGAAGGTCACTGTGAGTTCTAGGCTACCCTGAGACTACATAATGAATTTCAGGTTTATCTGGGCTGCAGCAAGACTCTACCTCTCAAAAACAGAACAAAACAAACAAATAAACAAAAAGAAAACAAAAAAGACAAAAAGGGAAGATTTAAATGAATATGAGGTAAATTACTGACACTAGTGTCTTTTCTTTCTTTTTTACTAGTTTCTTTTTAATATCATTATTGTCAATAATTAGATACATTATATGAGCATATCTTATGACGGTACCCCATTTCCCTCCTCTCTGTTCCCAGCCTACTGGGGACCCACTCCTCGGTGGGCATACTGGATCTGTCCATGGGGTAAGGGGTTATGAATAGCACAAGAGGTAGCCAGGTTTTTTTTTTAATCTTTATTGTCCAAAATTAGATACATTGAATGAACAAATATTGTGTTGATATTCCCATTTCCCTCCTCCCTGTTCCCAATCCACTGGATATACTTGGTGGACACACTGGATCAATCCATGTGGTAAGGGGTTATGGATAGCATAGGAGTCAGCCAGGGCCCCCCCCCCCTTCGCCTTTATGTGTTTTAGCTGAGGGGGGTAATGTCTCTGGGTAATCTCTCCTACCATGGCTCTTACATTCTTTCTGCCCTCTCTTCCATTCAGTTTCCTGAGTCATGGAGGATGAGTTTTAAGTCTGTTTTATTGTTGTGACCTTAAGAGTCTCTGTGCTTCTACTTTAAATTGTGTTGGAAGTCATTGGTGTCTGTCTTGCTGACTTATCCTGGGATGACTGATTGTCTGTGGTTGTGGGTCTCTTTCTTGCCAGGTAGCCAATTTTGTTTCTTTCTTTTTTCTTTTTTTTTCCCCCTTAGTGCGTTGTTGCTGAGGGGGCAATGTCTCTGGATATTCTCTCCCACCATAGCTCTGACCATCTTTCTGCCCCCTTTCTCAGGTAAATTTCTAACCGATGTCTTTTAAATAGGACTTCACAGGAAAAGCCAGCAGCTTTGGTATGCTCTTACATTTTTGCTGCAATGCTTGTTTGTCTGTTTTCTTTAGTCTAGACTTGCCTTAAACTCACATAAATCTCATTCTTCAACCTCCCAAATGCTGGGATTAAAGGCCACTCTGACCACTTGGCACTTACATTTTTTTTAACTTTTTATAGATAGCTTCCATAATTATAAACAATAACTCATTATGATTCCCTCTCCACCCCATCCCCCATATTTCTTCCCCCTCTCAGTTAGTCTCTGTTTTGTTTCAGTGACATTATCTTTTCCTTCCATTATGTGTAGGTATTATCAGGAACTTCGAAGTCATGAATATCAAGGCCATCTTGTGTCTGGAAGTTTGCGTTGTAAGCAGTCCTATCCTTCTTTTGGCTCTTACAATCTTTTTGCCACCTCTTCCTCAATAGGCCTGAGCCTCAGGAAGTGTGATAGAGATGTCCCAGTGCTGAACACTCCACTGTCACTTCTTCTCAGCACTATGGTGTCTTTTGAGTTATCCCAGTGGTCACACCTTCTGAAAAAGAGAAGCTTCTCTAGACAAAAGTGAGAGTGGCATTATTTATAGTTATGATCATTTTTTAAAAGTGTATTATAATACATAATATATGTATTTAGCCAGACAACAGCAGGCATTACTCCCTTGGGGCTCATGACCTCCCCAGCCATTGGCTTTTGTCTAGGTCTTCAGTACCAGGCATGTATTCCATCCTGTGGAGAGGGCCTTCAATCCAATTAGAGAGCAGTTGGTTTCCCCTACAACAGACGTGCCACAATTGTTCCAGTTGGCTCATTTGGCCTGGCTGACCAGTCTTAAGGCATGCAGGGTCCACTGCTGTCCACCACCATTGATTACTTCTCTCTCCCATAGGGCTGCATGCGCCGTAGCTTTTTCCAGCTTTCTGTCAGCTGGTTAACAGGAAGTTTCCAGCTCAGCTCCAGATGAATTTCTCAGTGACCCACAGCCCAAGCATATATGGTCTTCAGCAATAGGGTTTTACCATCTTATTCTGGTGGGCAACCAAGAGCCTTGGCAATGGCCTGCAATGTTTTGGTGGCCTCAGGAACCTCCCTGGCCAACAACTCACTGGAAGACATCCCGTCTCTGGCACCGAAGTATTTCTAGTAACAATCTGTGGCTACTGGGTGTGACACTTACATTTTTTAGTCAAACCAAATATGCTTTGTGTTCAGAATATTTTAAAGAATCTGAACAAATGCACTGAAATTGAAATGACTTCTGCTATAGTTTAGATTTTTAAATATCCCTGAAAGACTGTTGTAATAAAGGTTTGTTTGGCAGCCTGTAGAGCTGTTGAAAAGTGGTAGAACTTTTAGGAAGTGGGGTGTGGTGAGAGGACATTAGGTTACTGGGGTGTGGCCTTGTAGGAGGCTGTTGAGATCCTAGCCTCTCCTCTTACTTTGCTTTGTAACCTTTATGTAGTGAGCAGACACTCTGCTGTGTGCCTCCTCCACCATGGTTTTCTTCTTTGCCTCAGGAAACCATGGGATGAAACCTCTGAAACCATAGCTGTCTCAGGAATTTTACAACAGTGACAGTAAGCAAACTAATAAAATTTTCTTTATCCCATTTTCTTAACATCTTAGATGAACTGTTGATAAAATCTTCCTGTCTTTTGTAAGGTAACCTTATCTGTCCAGGTATTGCTTCTTGATGCTTTATTTTAACTCAACTATTTATTACTTTAATCAACCCACTAGACAATTCATTTGGAAATTTTAGCCAGCATTGAGACACAGCACTAATCAAACATGGCATTTTTCTTTATCATGTAAGTAGTTCCCTCCATAGTTCCCGAAATTCTCTTCTTGCTTACCTCCCCATTATTATTTTATGCCTTTCTTTTCTTTTCTTTTTCTTCTTCCTTTTCAACTGTGTTCTCCATTTCAAAAAGTATTTTGTGTGTTTACTAAACTGCTATAAACATTTATAATGTAAAGGTTTCATCCAAAATGTGCATTATGAAATATGTTCATTTATAATCTATAGATAAGATTAATAATGGAAAATAATTCATAAGACTGCTTTAGTAGTTGTAAGCTAGCTTGAAGTGGAGCCAGCATCTCCTGTGGGAAATATCAGAGTTTTGACTTACCTCCTACACACTGATGTCACTTTGAAGACTCTAAAAAGTATTCCCTTTGTGGTCCTGCCCTCAAAACTGTTATCAGTTAGTAATACATTTCTGATTCTCTAATGGTGATAAGAATTATAGATTAAGATTATATGTAAAAGAGAACTATTCTATTTCACTCATTCATCAAGCTTTTATCCTATCGGGATGTAAAATAATTCTGATATCACAGTCCTGGTTGTCTGAGTACTGGACATCATGTCCATAAAGCTTGATTTTGATTACTGCCTTAGATCATTTCCTTAAGCAAAGGTTGTAATTCAGAATGTCACTTCCATACCTTATGCCCAAATTACTGTAGAAATAGAAATATTAATATATTATGGTGTTCTGCAATATAAGAACAGATGATGGGATTCTACAGTTGAGTTGACACTAGCCATCTATTTTATACAGTCATATGTACGTTAGAGAAATGACTTTTTCTACAGAAAATTTAATGGTATTTTATATAGAAAGTTGTCTTTAGGAAAAGTTTGTCTATTCAGAATCATAAGGACATCTGTGGAAATAGGTATTTTTTAAACATTGAGAAAGATTTCTTGACCAAAGTCATTTGAATGAGTAGTGATAAGTTACTTGGGAATCATAAACTATTAAGCTACGATTGTGTTCAGGGAAGAATAAAGCAGGTTGGCATTTGGGGTAATGCTCAAGCAATATTTTCAAGCTGTACTTAAATTTTCTTTGTGAAGTTCTCTGAGATATTGGTGAGCTCTGTAAGTAAGAAAAGGATGTCATTTAAACCCTATTTGGAGAACCTTCTCCATAGGTGGTCCAAGTGAATTCATAGGGTTCATTTTTAATCCATTTAAAAAGCATTATACTCATTTTAAAGGTGTCTTACCCCATGATGCCTGTCACTTTCCAGTTGGTTTGTAAGATACATATGAAGCCATCCTTCTTCCGTTGCGTCTTTGTGAGCTGAGGAAAAGAATGGTGACCAAAGCAGATGGCTAAAATGCCAATTTACTTTCAAATAGGACAGCAAAGGATAGTTAAGCTTATGACCTTGTTGCACTGTACTTATATAACTTTCTTTGGGATTTTTTTTTAAATCAGTTTTATTTTCCCTTTGAGTCTGACTTCTAGTGCCCAGAAGTTTTCTTTTCAGCAGTGTTTATGTATTTAATAGAATTTTCTGAGGTGGGTGCTTCAGAATTTTCCCAGCATGGGTTCCCATTGGACTAAGACTGTGTACGACTTATATCAAGTAGAAAACTTGATGGGCATGAGCTTTAAAAACGGCTTTTTTGTGTGCGCTCTATATTTGAAGCTTTCGTCTGTATTTCCTGTTGGGCTACAGTGTTTTCCAACGTTGCTACAAGAGAACAAAGTTAACATTAAAAAATAATTTTTTATTGAAGAATACATTTTTCCAAGTAAAGTCATTATCAAAGAGGCTGTCGTGGTAGGCCATCATTCATGTACAGCACTGTGTTGCCCTTTTGCATCTTAAGATGTAAAGTCTAAGTCATAGTTAAATAAATATCTATTTATTTAAAGAGAGGAAGGACCCATCGTAAAGCCAGACAAGAATAAAGCTTGTGAAACTGTCCCTTGCTGGTGGGTAGTCCTGCCCCCCCCCTCCATATTGCTCACTCCTTTGCATTCACACCTACAATACCAGCCAAATTCTAAAGGTCTTCACGAAAATACTTTCCTTATTTCCTTTTCAGTGTTACTTGTGGCATGTGACATTTAGACAGACCATAGTAGAACCAGAACATTTTATCAACAAACAGTTTTGGGGACCCAAGAAATTCCAATTGGGGTTATTAAACTCTGACTGAGGTATAGTTCATTTTTGGCATACCAAGAAAAATACATTTTAAATGAATATTATAAACAAAAATTTCATTTGGAAGTAAGCAAGCAGTTAAACCTACCTGAAGGGGAAAGTAAATTTTAAGTGCATGGTCCTAGGCATTTAGAATAGAAAGTTGCTTTAATAAACTCCTGCAGTAACTATGGGGGATACAAGTAGTGATAAACACCCATTCAGCATACGCTTACGGATGTTATTTCATGATATCACTGAACAGATTAATTTATCTGAAATGAAAAATATGAAATCTAGTTAAATAGATTTATTTCCTAAATTCTTTTCCATTTGCCATTTACCTTGCCAACCTGAAGGGGTTTTGTTGTTGTTTTTTAATGTTTGTTTATTTTTCTAGATCAGGTCTACATCAAGCCCAGGCTAACCTGGAATTCACTATGTAGTCCCAGACTGGCTTTGAACTCACAGAGATCCTCCCACCTTTGCTTGCTGAGTGCTGGGATTAAAGGTGTGCTCCACCATACCACCAGACAAATACTAAATTTTAATTGGGTTTCCTGAAAGAATCAGGACTTTTTGTTTCCCTCTCTCTCATTAGCATATCTTTGAATTATCTGTAATATTCAGTGTTTTCTGCAGATCCATTGATGACAAAGACCTGTAATTAAAACAAACAACCAAAAATTTCTGATAAGACTGCACAGACATAAAAAGAATATGCCAATGTTTCTCACAGTGTTAGTTTGTTAGCATAGGACTTTTGCAAAATCATCTAAATTTTTCATGTAGGTAAGTTAAAGAGATCGACTGGAGTGACTTTGTTAATATAAAAAGGAGACCTTAAAAAAAAAACCCAACACTGTGACTCTAGAAGTTAAGTGTGAAGATGGACCAAATATCTTCCTGCCTCTCTCATATCGCCTGCCAGCTGTCGATTTTCCTACTACAATGAATCCCCTCATTTTTATTGCCTTGTGCAGGGTACAGTGTTTCATTTTTCTTCCTACTTGGGCTTCCTGTAGAAAGCACACCCCATATAGTTCTTTAAATTCATACTGTTGTGAGAACAAGTAATTCTTTCTGTTCTCTCCTTTGTTAACTGTAAACCTCGTGGAGCAATAGTTCTTTCGTGCCCTCTGCAAGTTGCTGGACTCTGCTCAAATTAAACTCCATAAGATTATCAGCAGGCTACAAAGGTGGGAGTGTATCCTGTTCTTCCAAATTTTTGTATAGCGTTGTCTTGATCTGAAAAAATGCTAACAAATTCAAACAAACTAGTAGTCTCCCTCCTGCCTCTTGTAAATTGGAAGTTCATGTCTTCCACATAAAAAGTAGGGAGAACACATGTACTATTTTGCTCTTCTTTAAGGATTAAAAGGTTTTGCATATGAGCTACAATGCACAACAATTAATTCTTAAAGCATGTGCCAAGTCAGATTACCCATCTTTCACCTGTGGTGGAGCTTTGAAGCTAAACAGATCCAGGTTCAAACCCTGGTCCTACCACTTCATAACTGAGATGTTGGGCAACTTTGTTAGCCTTTTTAATTCTTAATATCCCAATATTTAAAAAATATTTACAGTTTTTTTGTGTGGAGGTTGTCATGTGAGGTAAATAGCTAAATTATATAGATACCCAGCACAGATGGTCAGTAAACATTGGTTTCCACTTACAATAGTTTGTATAGTAACACTAGCTTCTATAGAGACTATAGTTAACCCAGGAACTTGACACAGTGAAATTTATTTCTCACTCTTGGGACAGCATAACACAAGTGTTCTTAGTGAGCGGACAGCCTCCCATGTGGTGAACCAGAAGTCAAGGTTTCTCCTACATGTAACTATGCCTGCCCTAGGCTTTGGCATCCTCACTTCTAGCCAGCAGCCCAACAGTGAATAGAGAAGACACACCTGCTTGTTTGGTTGTTCTTTGGTAATTTCATATATTTGTCTATCATAGGTGGATCATATATCATCCATACCTTTTGTTACCCTTGTCCACTCCCACTGAATCCCTTCTTGCTCCCCTCCCCCAGCAACTATTAACTGCTATTTGTTCCTCAAGGAAGGGTAGAGTTGTATGAGTCCTGCCCCATCTATAGTGGAATGTTGTGTGGCCCTATCTTCTGCAGATCTTATAAAGATGGTGGCCACTGCTTTGCTCTCACGAACCCAGCGGCAAGGCCAAGTCCAGAAAACAGTTCCTCAGTACTCTCTCCCCCATCCTCCACCTCTTACATTCTTTCAGCCCTCTTCTGTGTTGGTTTCCTGAGCATCGGAGAGGGTGATATAGATGTCCTATATAGGGCTGAGCACTTAACAGTCACTTATGTTCAGTATTTTGACAAGTCATGAATCTCTGCATTAACTGCTACCTACTAAATGAAGAAACCCTTTCTGACCAAGACTGAGAATAGCATTAATCTATAGGTATAAACACAAATATTTAAAAGTTACTTTGACAACACATCCATTTAGCAACATGACAACAGTAGGGTCCCTACTAGAACCTATTATCTCCCTAGTCATGGCCTTTTGACTTGTTCTATACTACAGGCATGAATTCCCTCTTATTGAGTGGGCTTCAGAACCAGTCAGAAACTGGTTGGTTACCCCCATAGCAATTAAGCCACCATCGTGCCAGTGGTCACATCTTGCCTGGAAGGTCAGTGTTGTAATATGCAGACTCCACTGCTAGGTGAGACTGTTGTAGACATTTCTCCCCTAGCAACCCACATCGCACCTTCCAGCACTGTGAAAGTATCCCATAGGAAGGAAGCGTCCAGTTCAGGGCCAGTTTGATTTCTCCACATCCTTCAACCCAAGAGAAGACACACCCACTTTCTAAGTTCCACGTTGATTCTGCCCTTTGTCCAACAATGGCTACATGGGCAAATGATGCCTCTAAAGACAATAAGGTTAGGAGGGACCACTTTCTTAATACAGTGAATTTTCTAAAATGTTACTATGTAATCTTATGTGTGTATATGTGTGCATGTCAGTGTGTGAGTGTGGCATGTGCATGCCACAGGGCACATATGAGGCCAGGTGACAACTATAGGTGTAAAGTCCTTGCCTTCCACTTTGTTGGAAGCAGGGTCTCTCATTTTTACCAATTCAGGCTAGCTGGCCTTTGAGCTAGCTAGGAGAGTCTCTTCTCGATTCCTCTCTTCTGGCCCTAAATGTGAGCTGGGATTACAGAGTTTGTGCTATAGCTGAATTTATAAACTCATGCTTGCATAGCAAGCTCTTTTTCTACTGAGCCATCTCTGTAGTCCCATACATTTAATGCTACATTTAAAAAATAATCTTAAGGGCTGATGATGTAACTTGCTGGTAAAGTATTTACCAAGAATATACAAGGCCCCACATTCAATCCCAGCTGCACAAAGCCAACATACAAACAAAAGTAAAGCTCTAAAACTTTAATAGTGTCTAAAAGCTATTCTGGAAAAGTATTTTGATCATAGTCCTTCAAACACACACATGCTACACACACAATATACACAGAGAGAGATTCCATATTATCAATGTTAATTATTACATTTCTTCTGTTAACTTCCCAGGTTCTGATGCCAGGATTTATATCTTAAAGTTCAAGTATCAGAAAATTCTACAGTGCCAGACTTTGGCCTGTTTCTTTCAAGTACTCTGTCTTTATAATGGTGATTTCTTGATTTCTTCAAACACAATTATACCCATTTTGGTAGTATTTATATGTAGAAAGAAAGAAGGATTTTTTCCAGTCCAGATTTGCTGGCATTGAGGTCTGGTATTGACCTTAGTGGTATTAGCTTTTGAGATCAATAAGAAGCTGTTATTGACTTCAAAGAAACATCAATACCTGCTTGTTAATTTGCAGCTTGTAAATGCTATGCATTTTGTTTTTCATTATTACCCATCTTATTTCTGTCTCCTTAAAAATATCTTTACTGTTTCTGTTGGAGAGCATCATGTAGATCAACAATTTCATTTGGGGGTTGAAGAAAGTGAGTGTTGTGCAAAGTGGTCATTTATGAGTGCTTCATTCTAGTTCTCATGAATGCATGCCTTTCAGGAAAGTGAAGTATACTTTTTGCATTTTATTCAATGTAGTAATTAACATTTAATAAACAGTTTAATGTAATCTGTAGTTCATAGCAGAAATGTTGTGACTACATAGGAGAAATGAAAAGAAAGTTAAATTTGAAATGAGTAGTCTGTGAGGGGATCCATAAGGTTTTGTTTTTGCCTGTATACATGTAAAAAATGTGTAAGTATTGAGGAATGCTCAGCATACACTTTTCATGTGAATAAATATTCAAGCTTTTAGGAAGAACTTCTTGGACTTCTTGTCCAAAAGAGACCTATGCAGCTGAAGTTTTATTGTGTCTGAGTTTTAAGTATTGGTAGAAAAGTGGCTTTTGGGATCATCATTGTTTTGTGTATTAGCATTGAAATGTCAAGTTTTGCATAACTTGAAAAGTGTGAGAATTGCCTATTGCTGAAATTCAAATGTCAGAACAATACATCTACACATATAGGACTCTGATATTTCAACTCTACAAACCTCATACATGATTCAGTATCAGTCTGGCCTTGCTATGATACAACTTGAAAAGGGACAGGGGGACTTCCATCTGGTTGAGAGAGTTGGGGTCTCATTTAGTCCAGATATGAAGTACCAATATTTCAATCCATTGATGCTCATTATTTTTTTTAATTTTGTAACCATTTTGGAAAGGAATTTGAAGTTTTACAGGAATTCTAGATGTCTTGCAACGTTACAAAAATAACAGTTTCTGTCTCAAGCCACAGAATCACTGTATTTTTACTCTAATTTGTAAAATTGGTTAATTGAAATAGAGACCACAACATTTTAAAAAAGTTTCGTCTTTTAAGAGATGAATGCTTTATAAAATATAAATGGTTAACAGAAGTCAAATGGCCTGTTAAAATAGACCTTCTATGAATTTGTTCTTGCAACATTTGTATGGCATCTATATATTTACATTTAAGCTTGACAGCAAGAGTGAGCACAAGGGATTGCAAACCTGATTTTCATAGCAACCCAGAAGACTAAATTTTGATGCGTAGTACCTATTTGTTACTACTGGTGTTCATTTTATTTAGAAATCTCAAATATTATTGACCATAGTAAGACATTAATAGCTTGAATAAAATACCCTCATTGGCCCCAATATTTCATACTGTTTGTTTCTTATCTTAATGAAAACCTGTCCTGCAAGGAATCCTTATCCTTTGAAGAGTCTTATTTTATATGTTCTTACTAGTCTATCTTTTTCTCCTAAGATATAATGTTTTGACAGTTAAAATATTTCAGCCTTTCAGTATAATAAAATTGATATGTTGTGGGTCTTGCTATTTTTGAAATTTATATATATATATATATATATATATATATATATATATATATATATATATATATATATATATCATTAAGGCCATAACATAGAGTGTGTACTTTGGCAGGTTTCATTTTTCCTCTTCTAGGAGATTAGTGGAAAATAAGCTCTGTAAATTAAATTTTATTGCAAAATTATCTTCGGATGTTCAGCAGTAAAGATAATATTGAGTGATAATGCTAGAGTGGATTTTGTGTAAAGCAATTACAGCATCAAGACTACAATCAGAATGAAAAATATTGCTCAAGGTTTCCTATAATCTGTAGAAAACTACTTTTGGGAATGTGTTGAAAATTGGTACATTTTATAGTCATTATTATAATAAGGTATATTGCATTTTGAAAGTAGCATTGCCAAATAGTTTTAAGG
This sequence comes from Zapus hudsonius, assembly GCA_004024765.1. Taxonomy (NCBI): domain Eukaryota; kingdom Metazoa; phylum Chordata; class Mammalia; order Rodentia; family Dipodidae; genus Zapus; species Zapus hudsonius. Next base: position 44,588 of record PVHP010000417.1, on the reverse strand, counting down.
ACTATTTCTCTATGATGGCAGGTGAAAAATGATACATTTCTACATATATTTATTTATTTGTATGGATATATGCAGATATATGTATATACAAACACATTTCAACTTGGACAATTGTTATCATGTCACAAAGTTTCTTCACCACTAATGTGGTGTTCCTTCTCTAAAACTGCTTTATCCAGAGAGTACACTACTGTCTTCAAAGAACTATGTATGACAGGCGAAATCGAAGTGTCTCTTGTGTGTTTGACTCTCGTCCTGTCACCAGGGCCCATTGCAGAGTGAAGAAGCAACTGGTGCTTAAATAATTTTTTTTAACCTTAGCTCCTAAGTTTAGCCTTTACATATCAGTTTCAAACAGATGATAATAATAAAGACACCTTTCTGGAAACTAGGAGGAAAAACTTTGGTTTGAAAGGGCTGCCTATAGCTAGCTGCAAGAAGAAAATGTGTGAATGATTGTGTACTTACCTGCCAGACTCAGACAATGTGTTTTTCCTGGCTTTGTGTTCTTTATTCCCATGAGTCAGTCAGGAAACTTTGAGAGTCTAGGATGAGCAGGTTAGGTTCACAAAAGTACCAGAAGATCTGAGACAGGGAAACCACAGTGTATGAGCATCAACTTTGGGGCACTAGCCAAAGAGTATCAATCTAATAGTATTATGCACCAGAAATTATTAAAGAGATCTTTTTGTTTTCTAGTGTGCAGTGGAACCTGGCATCTTTTAATTTTTTAAAATCCCATTTAATAAAGTCACTTAAAAGAAAGATGTTATTACAGAAGGTTTTTTTTTTGCTTCACACAGAGAGCTTAGAATATGATAGTTTACTGATTCCATGTACATAAATACTTACCATAAACTTATTGTGAGGCCATTACTTCAGCCAGTTCATCCAGCTAAATTGCCCCTGAAAGCCATCATGATGAAGACTATAGAGATTTATCAAAATGAAAATAGCCCATTAAGAATTGATCTGAATCAGTTTAGAGAAGAGAGCAGAGACCCTGGCCTGTGAGGCTTTGGCTAGTAAAAGTTCACTTGGTGCTGGGCATAGACCAGCACCACAGGACCCAATTTTATTAGTGTAGAGATAAGCTGATTAGGTCTTGTCAATCAAAGGTTTCCATATCTCGATTGAGAGACACACACACACTCTCTCAATTTTTCTTTAAGCATTGAAGCAGGCAACAAAGAAAGAGATGCGTGGTATGCATCCCCACGGTTGTCACCATGCAGGGTGCAAGGGTCCTGTGATGATGGGATGACTGTATTAAAGAGTACATCAATTTGTTTTAAAGTGTTTTGATTTCTGATGGTGGCATTAAGAGAGAGAACATTGTGGTTGCAGCTTTACTAGAAAGCAAAGAGTTCTAGAAGAAGAAAAAAAAGTGTTTCTTTGAAGCCTACCAGGGCTTTGAAACTTGCTGTGCCAATGGGCGCTTAAGTGCTCCTGTAACTGGCAACCTCAGATCCACCATCAGCATAGGAACTACCATCTTCCAAATTATTCATTTAAAGGAATAGGTGGAAATGTGTAAATTTATCTAAGCCACATTAATGATTCTTGACCATAATTTTTATTTTATGGATAGATTTGGGGTTTTGGATATTGGTTTTACTAACATACACATGCAGTCATAAAGAATGGAGATGCTTGCAAATGTTCCCCAAGAGCAGATTGTTAGCATTACTCCCGTTAATTGTTTGATGCACAGTAACAAACACCTTATCCTGGGTGTCTGGAATATAAAGCTAACTAATAAATATAGGCTGTGAATGTGCTTCTGTAGGGCTTCAGCCTGAGGCCTCATCATCCCCTTTAGCACTGAAGGAAAGGTGGAGTACTGGTGTAGGGAAACCTGGCCTTTTGTTCTTCACAACTGAAGTTTGCTCACTGCAGGCCTCCTTCCCACTTCAAATGCAGACACAGAAAGGGGGCCTTCCTCTTGTTCGCTTCACCTTGGCACACCCCCCAGTGCTGCAGTCCTGTTCTGTCATATTTCCACTGTGGATGATCTCTTCCTTCCCTCAGCCATCCACTGGCCACTAACCAATCAGGGTGCACTCTCAGGAGGCTGGTGCTTACTTCGTGAAGTTCACTCTGAGCACACAGGTGCACATGGCCATTCCAGGTGTTTCCTGTGACAGAGCAGAAGGACAGCTGCTTTACAGACTGGGAGATATCGTTATTGCATGCCTCTGAGGATAAAAATGGCACCCAGTAGTGTTTTCTGAATTAGAAAAAGTATTCTGTTTTATACAATAATGATCAACCAGAATGAACACACACACACGTGACTGCTTGTGGGGACCTACAGACAAATGTGTCTTGCTTCTTGGCTATATAAAATAGTAAATACTAGTTGGTCACTTGAAGTTCTCACTGGCCCAGACAAGATAACTACTATGATGACTTGGTCTGTTTGGCTCCTGATCATCCATGTCAGGAGAAAGCTTACAGTTGGAGCTGGGGAGATGGCTCAGTAGATAAAGCACTTGCTGTCCAAGTATGAGGACGAGAGTTCAGATCCATTACAGGTGAGTTTCCATGCTTGTCTGGCTTTCACATGGCCGTTGGGATCTTTTACACCCATGTAAAATCCAGGCAAGCATGGAAGCTCACTTGTAATCCCAGCCTTGGGAGGTGAAGACAGAGAACTCCTGGGGCAAGCTGGTTAGCTGTACTAGCCCATTCACTGACTGAGTCCTGTGTTCAAGTGAGAGACCTTGTCTCAATAAATAAGACAGAAAGCAGTTGAGGAATGCACCTGATGTCAACCTTTGATTCCCTGTGTGTGTATGTGTCTGTGTGCATGCGTGCATGTGTGTGCGTGCGCGCGCACACACATACACGCACACATGAGCACCTATAAGTGTATGCCCATACGTGAACACACTAACTCATGGAGAGATTTTTTATTAGAGATTCTTTGCTTTGAGACATTTTAGTCTTGGATTTATCATAAAAGGTCTAGAATGCTTGCCAATTTTTTTTAATAAATGCAAATATTCAACTTTTACAGAAATAAATTTGAAAGAAAATGCTGATGCATACATATGTTGAACCTGTTGAGATCCTTCTCTTTATTTGGTTTCTGCCTTCATGTTACCTTTCAGAAGTGACTACTCTCTCTAAAGCTGGCTTCTCCTCTCTCCTTCACAGCAGTGATGCCACTCTCTGGAGCCCATTGCTTGTTATTGCTCTTGTTCTCCTGAAGATTGCAAGCTTCCTGAGGGACATTTTATTAAATGATTGAAAGAAATAAGTGGTTGAATTCCTTTGTTACAAATAAAAATGCTCATTACAGAAAGTTTTCCACTAACCCTTAGCAGTACAGTAAGTATGGTCATTTCCCAGAACTCCTTTAAGAAGATATATTGTGGCTATTTGGCATTTTAGAATTTTTATCTGCCTCTCATTGTGTCAAAATTTGTAATGCGTTCAAGCGGTTCTCTTAGAAATATTGTTGCTTCTGTTTTAAGGAACAGTTACATCTCACTCAGCAAAGTTATAATTAAGAAAAAGAATGCTTAAACTAGTCCACAGGCAGCTGGTGTGTACTCATTAATAAGCATTTGCTGGTAAAGATTTTAAGCCAATAATGAGCCTGGATTCCCTTTTTAATTTACTGTGTGCTTTAGTTGTTGAGCTTTGTTTCTTCTCCACTACTTCCCAATCAAATTTCATAAGTTGACTTTGGTAATAGTTTTTAGGGTATAAAATTAATAGTGAATATTAGGGTGCAATGTGATCGTGTAGTTTTGTCACTAGTTGGACTATAATGTTTGTCACACAGAAATCCCGAAACAAAGAGCATGGAGAAATGTGTGTGGCTTTGTCATTGTGTGACCATTTCTTGTTTGCTGTTTAAAAGGGTCACAATAAGTATTGAAATAATCAGCATTAAATTATAAGCACCATCTAGATTTTGGACAGTTAGTTACCTTTATCTTTTTTTTTCCAAATATCGAAGTTTAACTCAGATGAAGTTACATATTTTATCATGATTCCATGATCACTGATAGCTAAAAGCTTCCATTGGAAAAGTATAGGAAATTACCTTCCAAAATAGGTCATATCAGAGTGAATATTTGAAAATATTCTAACAAAATGTTTTGAAAGAAAGAATTTAGGGAGGTCCTAGAAATTATATGGAAGGCTATGATAAACTAAAGGCTCATGTCCTCAGAATACTTGTCCATCATCAAAGAAATTGTTTTTGGAATTGTTTTGACCCCTCCCCACACCCAAATTTAGAAATCTACCATGGAACTCTGTAATGGACCAGAATATCCCAGTGCCAGTAGGGTTCTCTGCTCCTGTGACACAATCTTTTATTTTATAAAGATAAGAGTATTCTTAGTCATTGATGAACTTTGCATCAGAAAAAAATTAAATAAATAACATCCGACACTCGTTTTTCTATTCAGCTGACCTTTCAGATGGCGGCCCAATGGAAGGTGGCTGAGTTACAGCCAGCCAGTTTATCAGGAGTAAACACATGGAACTATAGCACTTGAGTTCTCAGGCATCATTAGCTACCAAATTTTAGAAGCAGTGATGTTTTCTTATTTTTAACAATCCACATTTTCTTCATCTCCTTCCTTGAAGGATGAGAATTTAATCAAGAATGAGGGAGCCACAATCCTGTTTCTTAATGCTTCCCCTCATAGTTCTGCTTGGCAGATATTTATTTCTAAGGATAAATATGACTTGTGAATGTATTAAGAATAATTGAATCAATATTCCTTCAGTTGGATTTTTAGGGTGTTATATTTCCTAAGTAACAGGTATCAGGTAACTCCCAGAAATGGGAAGAGGTTTAGAAAACAAAATTATCTTTTAAAAAGAGAGATGCAAAGAATGCACACACACCTAATTATATAAAATAGATTTTTCCTTTTTAGTAACATCTAAGTGTCTCTTGATTCAGATAGTTTTATCACAGCAATCACATGTTGTGAGGATTCTTTCATACCACTAATAACTAAAACACAATCATCTTTCTGAAGGAGAGAAAGAGAGAAGAGGGAAAAGGTGGAGTTTTAAAAAGGGAGAAATGTGTTCTACTTCTTCCCTGAGGCTGAACTGTTTATCACTCTATCCTCATTCCATAAAAGTGAATTTTATAATAAAATTTTCCCTAATCGGGCACTGTCAGTGGAGGTGGCTTATCGCTGAGAGGAAAATGACACCGATCCTATCGGAAAACAGAAACGATGTCACCGTGTTCCCAATCACAGCTCTTCAACCCCCATATCTACCTTCTCCACAAACACCAACCCGTGCTTTTTTCATAAGAACATCAAAACCCAGCAAAGTCATTAAAATTGCACCCGCGTAGAGTTGCAGGGACCAGCCGCACTGGCGCAAATGCGATGTGGGAAAACAGACCCTCTAAGAGAGCTAATTCCATTGTCACGTGCTCACAGCTTAATTTTAATCAGTTAAAAAAAGCCACACATTGCAATAAATTGGCATTATCTTCTGTGACACCAGAAGACACAGTTGGTTCAAGGATTTAGAGGGTCACTGGCAACAGTATATAGTATTACAGACAAAGTATTTTTTACGCTTGAACTGTGGTAGCTAAGGTACAATCCCTAGTTAGTACACAGACAAAGGCTGTCACCCACATAGTACTCTGTTCACCTCGCAGACCACCTTCCTCATTGAGGGACTTTGTATGCAAAACAAAGAATTTTGAGAATTTTTAAAAAGAGTAATTCATTCATCATATAAAAAAAAATCTCTAAGTCGCCTTTCAGGACTGCAGCCTTATTGCATACTTGGCAGTAGACCAAATGGTCTTTCCATAGGTCTTCTCAGTGGGCTTGTCTTCCAGCTCTGATGTTTCATTGACTGTGTTTACATTGACCATTCGACTTGTGAGCCTAAACAAAGATACATTAACACGCTTGAGGAAATGCAAACAGAAAATAGTGTCATTGACAATTGTTGGAGACCAACAATGAAAGACTGTCTCTAATGGTCTTAATTTATTAATGTCAAATTAGTACCGATATATTTTTACACAATTAAGTTGAGAAATTACTGAAGTAGAAATTACTGGCATATTTAATTCTAATTTGTTCTGTGGGGTTATTCTTAGCATATCAGTATCTCTATTCCAAAGCAGAATGATCATGGACATGGGCTAGCTAGTCCGCCTGAAAATATGTTAGTTATTAGATAGCAAGATTTCTTTTTCATGGCAATATATAAGGTATTGGTTCATTTTTCACATTTAATATTGTAGTTTTGTAAATTTGCAAAAGTAATTTACAGTATAATTTTATGTTAGGAATTATAAAACTTCTGAGGCTCACGGAATAATAATATTTCAAATTTCATCTTGAAAATAGTTGACAGATATTTTTTGTAATTGACAAATCTGATCTTGAGTGAGAAATAAATAATAAATAAAATACTATAACCACAATTTACATAGACTGAAAGAGCTTTTAGAATAGGATCATTTGGCAGTGTCTGAAGAAAAATAAACATTTGAATGGCTTTTGTTTTAGTTCTGTTCAACCTCTTGTTGATTTCTTTCTGACCAAAGCAACAGAGAGAATGGAGAAGTAATAGTGAGGAAACACTTCCTGGTGCAGTGTGCTTGTCCTCACCAGGAGTTGACTTTCCTGCATTCAGCGTCACATTGATGAGACCTTGACTATGTGATTGCAGTTCATTTGAACACAATCTCATATCGTGCAGTTAATGCATGAGAAGTTGCAGCACCGTGGAGGTGGTGCTTCTGATGGCACTCAATTTGCAGCAGAAAGCACACGAGTGCTTGAGCAGATTCACAGGGTCCCCCCCTCCACTTTCAATCAGGGAGATGAGGAGTGAGTACAAAATTTGAGTCGTTTTTCTTTAGAATTCACAGTCAACTCTACGTGAAACAAGGATATTTGGAGTCTTTCCTTCGTGATGGCTCCTGGCTTTTTAAAGGAGACAAAAATAATAACAGGAAAGTGAATTGTACACAGTGGCTTTCATGGCATATACGAATAAAATAGTTTCATTAATTTTCACTCACACTCTACTAGCATCACTGGGTCTTGAGAAATGATAGCTTTTGAAAAAACAAGCTTGTTTTAATATTTCAAACTTACATATATGTATATTTGCGTAAAAAGGCTGTGCAAGTGCCTGTCTGCTGCCTCTCTTTGCCGGGAGAGCCACAGTTTGTAGGGTGGAAGCCAGGAGAGCTACTGTGTCTGTCAGGTTGTGGCGTTAGCCAGCAGCAGCACAGGTCTCTTCAGTTTGCCCATTGCCTGTCACTAGGACAGCCTAATTCTATAGCTAAACTGGAACCATTTTTCTGATCGAGAATTTGTGAGTGGTGCATGGGTTTGGCACTTTGAGGGAAAATCCTATTTTAAACAAATCACAAATGCCAATGTCATGTGTCAGCCTAACAGGAAAAGACTTTAAAAACTTGATTCAGCCACATGCTTCTTTAATTTTTTTGCAAGTGGAGGAAGAAAAACTTCATTTTTATTTAGAGGCAATTAAAACTAATTAAAGACTAGAATGCCTCATGTTTAATGAATAGATTTTTTAAATTTGTTTTTATTCATATTTATTTTAATGTATTTTAAAAAGTTTTACAAGTAGCAATGAAAGTCATGACACAGTTGATGCTAAATTCTTTCATGGTCATTTTTTAAAAACCATATTATATTTCTCAGCCCTTATTTATCACCTAGATAAGTGTCAAACTAGTTTTCGCGCGCTGGTGTTGTTATACTGTTCTACACATAGGCTGCGCCATTGAGCCACTAGTTAAAGAAGTGTTCCTTGCGCAGCCTGTGGTTTATGGAAATGTGTGTGAAGAGGACTGTCACTTTCAGTGTTTACTGCTATAATTACTATAGCAAGAGAGCAGATTTTGAAAAAGTTGGTTTGCGTATTTTAAGACATGTTCTAATAATTTTATATTTGTGCTTCCAAGAATATATTCTTAAGTTGTTATTATTTACCAAAAATATCAGTAAGTGTATAAGAAAAATGCAAATTGTGACAAATATCATTTGTAACTTAAATGTATGAAGCTATTTAAAATTTTTTGAAGATTATTTAACATTAAAAGATAAGCAGTAAATTTAAAGTATGAAGTATAATCAATATATACATGTTAACTGGAAAATTTTTTTAAAGTCTATTTAACATAGCTGTACCATAGATTTGTTAAATCGAAGTGAATATTGTTTCTTACATAACACTGAAACAAAAATAAAAAATTATCTGCTATTAATGTCACACACTGACATTTCTGTTTTATTTCCATAAATGCAGCTAACATAAAAATCTTTAGTCATATTCTGTTGTATTTTTACTCTTTGTTTTAAGCATAAGTTAATAGATTTCAAAAAGCATTTCAACTATATTTTACATTTCTTTCATCTTTGAAAAGAAAAATTTAATAATCAAATATTGTTGTTCATATATGAGAAAATCCAACTTTAAATGCAGATTTAAAAATCATTCTTTGATCTTTGTATCTTGTAAATTGGCAGATTTTGAAAACTGCTCTGGGATCATTTTGTTGCATAAATATTCTTTGTAGAAGTTACTGTTTTCTTATATAATAATTAGACTAGTTCACTGAGGAATGTGAGGTATTTCTATAAGCTAGTAGTGGAGAATTTTATGAAAATTAAAACAATGAGATTTACAGCTCTCCCGTAAGAAAGCTCTGGGAGTGTTGGTATTTGGGTCAAATGTGACTGCTTGGATTCCAGCCTGCAGGTCCTCACTTGTCTCTGCTCACCAGCTCCAGCTCAAGCACTTCCCATCCCTGCCCAGAGACTCTCTGAAGGGGTTTGCAGGAAGCATGTCCGCCAGCTGCCTAGGGCTGCAGAGGTTTTCCCCAGTGCTCATTCTGAAGTTCGGTTGTCCTTAGTGCTGCTTTAACCATAAGATTCAAGTGTGTCATTTTTTTAAAAAGTTACTAGAAACTAATAAAATTTTGTTTTTGGAATGGCAGCATTTTTTAAATATTTTATTTATTCATTTTCAAGCAGAGAGATACAGAGAGAGAGAGAGAGCGCGCACCAGAGCCACCACCTTGTGGGTCTGGCTTACGTGGGTCCTGGGGAATTAAACCTGGGGCCTTAGGCACTGGAGGCAAGTGCCTTAACCTCTGAGCCATCTCTCCAGCCTAAGCAGCATTTTTTGAAAAGCACTAATTTATAACTTATAACTTACTTCAAATACTATAACATAACTTAGTTCGTAAAGTATGGTTTGAAAGAGGTGCCTACTTTTTATCATCTTATGAATTCATGTAAATGAATGACAGCTCTATTGTCATTGCCAAGAATAATGTATGAAGAGTTAGTATTGCTTATGTTTATGTCTGTGATGTCAAACGATCCTATTACAATTAACAACAGAGTGATTTGGAATTTATAAATTAGTCTAACACTTTTTCTTAGCATATTTCATGTAATAAAATCTTTTTCAGATAGTGAATAATTAATAGTTGAGCATCAGTAGTATGATTGGGATGGATTGATGATTTTTCATATAACCAAAACTATTACTAGGGACTCTGCCAAGTTGAATAGTTGACATTTTCAGTGAGGTATGGCTTTCCACAGATATGATTTAGGGCACTTAGTAAATGCTGTCTGTATTGATGACCTGTCCAAGTCTGTCACCACTGACTTAAGCATAGTTATCCCTAAAGGACTGGTAGGCTCTGTCTCTCTCAAAATGACTCTGCTCTCCTGCAAGTCTGTGAAAAGGAGGAACATTTCAAGTGAAGAGGCATACAAAGAATATTCATTGATGCTCACCTCAGTATAACTGAAATGGGCTGGTTTTTATGTATTACTGCATCTTAAAGTGATGTGATAATTTTTCAGTATCTGGTAATATGTTTTTAACTATCTCCCTGAAAGAAAGGCTGTGTAATGTTTCCCAGACTCCTTCTGAAGCCCAAGGTGATATTTCATAGTTGTTTCCATACAGTGAATATTATATCAGAGAAAGTTGTTATACATCTCAGAATATTGTGAATCTAGAGGGGGAAATGTGTATGGTCTCAAACATAAGCACCAAATTCCAAGTGCCAAGAAGAACTGTGTATACCAAGATGTGATCACACAGCCTCTCCTATGTGCATACTTTCTAAGTTGTGCTCCTGGTGTGTGGCCAAAAGAAATGTTTCCTGGATGGTGGCAAATGAATGTCCTTTGAACAGCTAGGAATTTCTAAACAGGGTTTCAGTTCCGTCTTGTAGCAACCACCTAACAGTTAAAAATGACCAGGCATGGTTTGGATGTGATGTAGTGGGGTACAGAAAAGAGTTTTATGTTCTTGCCTTAACAATAATTTGAATTGACATAATTTACCTATTTGTGTTGCTTATTCAGTTTGCAGATTTTTACAGCTTTGTGCCTTCATGCCTGCTTTTTGGAACTTTCTTCTGTCCACCTTTGTGCTTCTCTACTATGGAGCATGCCCACTCAAGATTTAAACCTCAAACACATTAATTATGTCTTCTAGAAACCCAAATAGATTTGTTAAGAAAGGGATCAGTCATGTGTTGTCTTCCGTGATACAGGCAGACACCTCATTGATCTTCACAATTATCTTAGAGGATGGCGACTATTCCCATTTGACAAATAAAAACACCATGGTCTAAAGAGGTTAAGTTACCAGTCCCAAAGAAGGGCCATCGGAAGTTAAATCCCTCACTTTTTATCATTATCACATGCCAAAGTGATTAATTATCTCAACTGACTTCTACTACAGAAGGAGACTTGGAAGTTGCTAGTGTTTTCAGCAGACTAAGGTATGCTTTGGCCTCTTGTAATGCAGAGCTCTCTGTGGTGCTTCGGGCAGATGTCTGTGCACTAAGAGAAGGAGGCTGGCAGAGCAAGGGGAATATCCAGGAGAAGCTTTGCTCCCAGCACTTTGGAGGGTGGCTGGAAACTTGAGTCTGAACCACCTGCACACTCCTGGGTCCCAGCACTAGAGGACCAGAGGATCTCTGGCTGTGCAGCACAGTTGTCATCCTTCCTGAGCTGTACTTTGAGGTGCTTCTATGGCATCTGTACTTCTGAGGGATACTGCTTTTGGGTGTGAAACCAATGGAACCTGTATTGTGAAGCAACATATGACTATCTGCTTATCTCTAGAGAAATGTCTTTTCTGTGTCTTCATGGCAGCACTCAGGCACTTCTATAGAGGCCCACATGCTGTCTCATGCAACTAAATGGCTCACTTTTTTAAAAAGTTTCTTTTTTAAATATAAGTGAAATGTTTTCCTAAGTGGCATCATATTATAATATAAAATTACCTTTTGTGAAAAATGAAGTCAGGGCATACATCTTGGAACCCAGTTAAATAAATAAGCTGACTGTATGCAGCAAGCCTTTGTAAGGTTAGAAACCGATAGCTGTCCAAAGCTCAGCTTTGCTGTTGCTTTTGATTTCTCCTGTGGCAAAGCAAAACAAAGGTTCCTCTGGAAAAAGAAAGAAAAGTTAATATTGGCAGTCCAGTAGTAAAGGAGTGGTAAATATTGAGCCTAGAATTTATAATGCTTTGGAGATTAGAAGATTCTAATTTCTGGTTGAACACAGAAACTAAAGACAAATTTTTAGGTACTTCCTCTAATGAAGGAAAGCATATTACTTAAACAAAAATGTATAAACTTCAAAGAAAATAATGTTCATGTAATAACACATTTCTCTGAAGGGTCTAAAATGCCAGATGCATTTATTTAGTTGGTTGTTGACTTGTTTTGAGTGCCGAGCATCGAACTCAGGGCCTTGCTTATACCAGGTGAGTGCTGTGCCCCCCAACTACACTGCCAGATGCACTTTCGTGTTCACTTTCTCAATAAATAAAGAAATTCAGCAACCATCCATATCAGAATTTTCCCACATTCCATTTTTGTTTGTTCACTGATTAAAGAACTCTCGTAAGAGTGAACAAATAATAGAGTAACAATAATGTTCATAGCCAACATTGGTTGAGTGGTTTTTGTGTACCAGGAATCATGTCAAAAGAATTGGCACATGTTACTTCATTTAGTTTCAAAACAACCAGGTGAGTACTGTTATCCACACATTACAGATAGGGAAATCTACAGCCAGTACTTACTGAACATCTAAACTCTATACCAGACTATGTTGTCTTTATTTCCCAAGCATTGTATTTGGGCTATGTGGGTATTTATCTTTATTTCACATGAGGAAATTGGAGTTGAGAGACTAAGTGGCTTATTCAAAATCCCATAATGAGTAGATATGACTGATTCTAGGATCCTCACTTGTTTGTCTCGGGCTGCATATAAAAGGTCTTCCCTTTCCTGCTACTTTCTCCAAGTTTAGACTAAAGAGAAGACTAGTACTATCATGTGTATTTAGCAACCCATCACAAGGAAGTTTATTCTCTATAATATACTCTATTAACCTTGAAAAGATAGCTTTGTGTGCCTTTAAAAAAGGTCACAAGGCCAGGCACTCGGGAGGCAAAGGTAGGATCGCCATGAGTTTGAGGCCATCATGAGACTACATAGTTAATTCCAGGTCAGCCTGGGCTAGAGAGAGACCTTACCATCAAAAAAAAAAAAAAAAAAAGGGAAAACCCCATACATTGTAAGATATGGGTTGTTAACATGATTTGAATTAAACCTGGGTGTAAGACTTCATCACCTGTTTTACTTGCTTTGTGTCTTTGGGTAAACCACTCTATCTGTCCATGTCATCATTAAATAAAATGAAGACAATGCCAGCATTGTTAAGCTGATAAGCTTCCAATTAAATGTATGAGTGGTAGTAGGTGTTGCTGGTTTTTATAGTTCTTTAGTTGCTTGCTTGTTTGATTTCTCAGCCTTCAGCAGAAGAGCTAACATAAAGAAGCTAGACACCACCAAATAAGAAAATTGGCATTCAAGAAAGAAGCATCATTCTGTCGTTAAACAGCCCAGTGATGACCATTTGTAATAATAACCTGAAGTCAATAAAAAAGAGAAATGGAAACAGTGGAGTATACTTCAGTGGCAATTTTAGCAGATTCTCATTAATAAAATAAATGATGACTGTTTGGAGTTAAATCAGCTTTCATGATCTGAAAAGTTCTCTCTCCTAAAACACCCCTATTTCACCACAGTGCTAGACAAGTGAATTGTTATCTCACCCCTACAGTCTTTCTGGTTTATCCAGGTATAACAGTCCTGATGCTGCAAGATCCACACAAGCAATGTAGCAAGACCTTGAGGGAGCATATCCCCACCTGAAAACATTAGGTGAAACAGATGTGGATTTGAACCAGTATTCAGCCCCAAGTTCATGGTCATTAATGTTCATTACCTGTGTGCATGTTCTTGTGAACCTTCTGCCCATCATGACCCAAAGCAGAGGAGGCACCTTAGGCCTCACCCTTCTCTTTTCTACCTGTTACCAGGCACAGTTCTGTAATGCTGGTCGTGTCAGAGAACATATTCATTGGAAAAATCCCCAACTACCACAAACTACCTTCATTTTTAGATATGAAAGGACAATAATAACTGCACATTTTGTAATGCTATGTTCCCCACCCCTAAGAAGAAAAGGTAATGCTAGGTTGAAAAGGAGCCGATGGAGCTGTTGCCCATGGTGCTTACGGGGAGGCAGTGTACTGTGTGAAAAGACATCACAGAGACCCAACGTTGGTTCCAGCTTGACCACTTACTGTTTGGCTTCAAAAAAATAGTTCATCATAGACTTTATTCTTGCTCTCCTAAAGATGCTCATGCTTTCTAGCCAGCTCAGTAATGCAGTAAAAATGCATGCTAGTTTAGAAACATCCAGGATCTAGCTGTGGAAGGGCCCTGCAGAACAACACATCTGTCATTTCACTTAGAAAAGTTAATCAGTACTCATCATTCCAATAGATATAACCCCCATTTTCTTAGCTAGTTTGATATGGATTTCTGTCTCTTGAAAAGGAAATAGACTCCAGGTATGGTAGTACACACCTGTAATTTCAGCCTTCAGAAGGCTGAGGCAGGAGGATTCTAAGTTTGAGGCCAGCCTGGGCCATCTAGCAAGACCCTGTCTCAAAGGGAAAAAAGAAAGAAAATGAAGTACTAATGCTAGTCTAATGCAATTGGCTTCTGTGAGGAATATTTGCCACTGTAACAATGTTTGTTCCATCAGAGTATGATAAAATTCATTGCTCACTTAAGCTGTTTTTTTTCCTGAATGTAACTGCTCATTCTTATAAATCTCTGCAATTCCTAGTGTATATGGTAGTTTTAATTCCATTTCTTTTGAGTCTATAAACCATAGAACCTCTCTAAAACCATAGCAGTCATGGTCATTTATTCTAATCTAACCAGTCAAATAATAGACCAGGCCTTATCTCTCAGGGTTTGGTCATCATGAGCTGTGTAACTTGGGGCTATTTTCTGGGCTTCTTTTTCTTCCCCCTTATCAGTGCTTTCAGCTCATTAAGACCTTGCTTGCATGGTTATTGTTTCTGCCACATACTAAGTGATAGATAAGATCTATCAAATAACAAGCACTGTATTTGATACTGGTCAGAGCTTCACAATCTAGTGGAACTGACAGAACTAAAGCAGTGTGGATAGTGTTGAGGATCAGCCTGGGTCAGAGAAAGCTGAAGCGTCCTGGTCTGATCACATGCATTTCTTCCTTGTGGAGAGGAAAAGGCCAGGTGAATTTCACTTCTAGTACAAGATTCGCTGAATTCTTCAAATCCCATTATTGAATGGTGATCCTATTGGACCCCAGCATTTGTATCTTCTCTTTGAAGTGGTTCATCTCAACCAGTTCAATTTTGCAAATGAAATAGTGAAGGTTCTGTGTGCGAAGTGACTTGCCCCCACATCCACACAGGAAGATGGAGATTCCAAATCACTGTTGTGCTCTGCTATTCCAGCATGCAATTTCCATGACCACAGGGACCTTGTGTGGTTTGCTTACCACTGCCTCTCTCTTTGGTGCTAATAGTAGGCACTAACTAAATATCTGTAGAATGAATGATTGATTTCTCTCTTGAGACTTCACAGCCTAAGAATCTTTTTGCTTTCTCATACCTAATTATGTCTTTGCTGGCACTGAAACCTGATGAAAGTTCGGTTGTGTTGCTATAGCTCGTTTTCAGTTTCTGATTTGCTGATAGGCAGAACTGATTGATGGACCTTTTCATCATGATCTTTGTAGATTGTTCCATAAGTGTACAAATCAGGATTTTTTTCATGTGTATTTAAATACCACAGTATTTATTCTTTTTACAAGGGTGGATTTTGATAGAAGCACAGCTGTTTTCTGCTTCCTTCCATAAATGTTTGCACATGTCCATCATGTATCTTAAAAAAATGTTCCATTCCTCTCAGTCCCTGCTGCACACACCACAGAGAAACCTGTTAGCTTTGTTTTATACTCCATTTCAATTAATTGTGTTTGTTTAAATTAGTAGTTGATTAATTATAGAATTACAGAACAAGGATGGTAGGCTGTTATTTGTTCTTCGGTACTGGAGATCACACCCAAGGGCCTTGCATGTGCTAGGTAAGCACGCTTATCACTGAAGCATACCCACAGCCCTGTTCTTGTTATATATAAAGGAACACTCTTAGGTTACTTAATTGCCTGCCACTGCTCCCCTTCCTCCTTTCCTTCCTTTCATGTTTTGAAACAATATCTTACTAAGTAGCTCAGGCTAACCTTGAACTCCCAATCCTTCTCTCCTAGCCTCTCAAGTACAGCAGGCAATTCATGTTCAGGTCATTTTAGAATAGCCAACAGGAACCTTGTACTATGCCAGCATGCAAGTGACACCCATGTTTAATCATCTCTGAACTGTGTCATTCTCAAAACATATACTTTAGAATCTAAAGTAAGTTTTTAAATTTCAAAGTAATAATTGAAATGACATGTTTTATTGGATTAAATGTTAAACTGTCAATAATATGTATATTGGAATAAAGTGGTTGAATGTTGATTACAGCATGCTATCCCATATCATCTATAATGAATAAAAATTGTAATAATGACAATGTTGAAAAATAAGATACTCTCTGGTACCTAGATGAATAAACAATACTTTGTCCTATCTATATGCATAGTATGTATAAAGTACTAGACTATACATGCCAATGAAGTTCTTGTCAAAGTGTTTTAATAATGGCCTATAGGAAATAGATTTCATATTATCACAACTCATATCATGCACACAAACATCACTGAGATAAGTATTCACAAAACAACACTTACCCTTTCTAATTATGGGTAATGTACACTAATATTTTCTAATCTCATTTTTTAAAGAAATGCCCATCTTGATTTCTAGATTGATTTTATAATCCATCTACAAGGTCACAATCCATAGTTTGTGTTCTGGAGGTTCAATTAATAAGTTTTAGCTCTAACTTACAGCTTCTATGTTCTAATAGGGAGCATAAAACAAGATACAAAGAATTTTACTGAAAGACAGCATGTTTTAATTTCTATAAGGAAACATTTACCAGGGTCCATCATTTGTGAACTGCTGTCACAGTTTTCTCCTTATCTTTGTGACACCATTTAACTTTATTTACATAAATATGCTTTTGTATGGGCTATAAGAACAAAATATCTGGGTGGCTTAATTGACACTTACTACTCATAGTTAGAGAGCCTAGTAAGTTCAAGGTTAAGGTCCTAGAAGGACCTTACTGTCTTCTCCCTGTATCCTGACAAAGTAAGGAGGAAAAAATTCTGTCTTTTTTCCTTTTTTTTTAAATAACAGTCCCAATGCTCATTATGATGACGTTGTCATTATGACCACATCTCATCCTAATCATGGCTGAAGAGATCCATCTCCCAATTCATTAAAGATTATGGTTTCACGTAAGAATTTTGGGCAGACTTGTATTGGTTAGAGCAATATTTTTTATCAGTTAACTTTAAAGTGAGTGACGCTTTTCTTATACATCCTTGACCTACATGAAACCCATAAGTGAAGCTTTTCCTGATACCTGACCCATATAAGGAATTGTATAAACACTAAACTAAGAAAGGTTTTTTGTATGTCATTAGCAGTAGACCAAACATGTTTTGGTAAACAGAGGTAGCAGGATTTGGAAACTAAGTCTGGATTTAAGAAGAAGCTAGCATATTGGGGATTAGCTTTGAAGATAGGCAAGGTTCCAGGACTAGTGCCCCAAGGTATGATGCCAGGTCCTGTGGCTTCCCAGAACTTTCAAATGGTCTCTTTAGTAAAGTCTACTTACTTACAGTTAACAATTTTGGTATATGATCTGTTTTCTCTTGGGACTTTGATTAAAATTTCCTTGAGCAAGTTACCCCAACTCTCATCTTCACTTTTAAATTTGATAATAATCTCTCCCTTCCTTGTAAGTGTGGGGTGATAGAAGAACTCACTGTGGTCATGTAAAGTCTGCAGATGATGCCGAGCTTATAGTAACTTGTGGGAAGATGGTGGTGGTGGTTACATGGTTCAGACTCTGGAATTCTACAGAAATCTATAGCAAGATTTATAGATTTATAGATTTGTTAGCAAGTAGCATTTCCTGATGTATTTTCATCAGTGGCAGTACTGAAGGAACAAGCTTGAATGAAAAGGTAGCCAACACTGGGATCTCTATTCATCCCTTCTCCAGCAGGTGCAGTAAACTGATTATGTCATAACTTAATTTTGGCAAAGAAGAAATTAAAGATTCCAAAATTTAAAGCTATAATTAGAATATCTTTTGCTTATAATCTAAGTAAAAATACCAACCTTGATATGTCAAGTATATCTTTATAACTATTTCTCTGACTTTCCTTCTTGACATACCTTTCTCTCTTAACACTAATTTCTGCCTCATTGGCTTGGACTGCTGTAACAAAAATAATACAAACAGGCTTAAACAACAGAAATCTATTTCTCCCATTTCTGGAAGCTGGTAAATCATAGGACATGGTGCCAGCTGGTGGAGTTCTGATGAGACCCTCTTCCTGACTTCAAGTGCCCATCTTGTTCTTCTTCACATGGGGGAGATGATAGATAAATATCTTGTCTTATAAAGACCCTGATTTCATCATGAGAACTCTCCTCATAGAACCCAATTCCCTTCCTAAGGTCTCATTTCCAAATACCATCACGTTGAGGTTTAACATTTCAGCATATGAATTTTAGGGAGATGTGCATATTCAGTTCATACCATTTATGAAAGTGCCCTAAAATTCATATCTTTCTCATATGCCAAATACATTCATTCCATCCTGACAGCCCCAACAATCACTATGAAGTATGGGAATTGTAAAGCCATCACAGGCCCTCTTGATTATGACACTTTCTGAGGGTCACTTGATAAACCATTGAAGGCATGGCTGTGCCTTTTCAGTGGTGCAGATGTATTAGTTTTTATGTTTTGGTCCAAAAACATGACTTTTGTAAGGGAATGTCAACTGTTTTCATTGTTATGACTAACAATTCCATACTTGGACTTTGTCAATTGTTTCTAGTTGTTATTTTATAATAATGCCATCTTATCAGTGATTAGTGCCTTCTAATCCTAAAGTGTTTTCAATCACTTTTTGAAAGTATCAACAACATCATATTGTGACCATGAATCCACAGAGAGCCTGGCCTGTTATATCACCATCACAGACCAGACTCTGAAGGACACCAGCAAATGGATCTTACCTGTGAAAACCACCAAGAAAATGAGACCCTTCTCAGCCGGTCAATGATCCACTTATGTTTGCTTCTGGAGGTTCTGGCCAGGTACTATGGAGCAGTTCTACAAGCTCTTCTCCAACCCTTGGAGAATTGTGGTGTTTCCTGTGCAATATGCATGTAGGCTCTGATGGAGTAAAAGAGGCAAGAGAAGTGGGAAATGGATAAGCGGTGATCAAGAAGAGTTTCTGGTGGCTGAACTCATGTTTGCATGATTCTCTCGTCTACTGGCCCTGTGACTGGCAGTACCTGCAGAGGATATGTAGGACATTAGTCACTTGCCTGCCATATGCAGTTGCAGTTTTAAGCACAGATACCAGTTCAGTTTGGTAATGTCTTATTTTTCACTCTCAAGTTTGATTTAGAAAACTCGAATCTGGAGGCCATTTCTCCACTGGAAATATTGATGTGAGTGCCCGCTTTATCAGGAATGTGGCTGCATTCAGGCCTGTTGTCCTGTGAGCCTTTGTTGGTGGCTGCATTCCATGGGGTTCAGCCTTTCAGCTGTATGTATTTACTAGTATTCAAATGCCTTGTGGTATTCACACACAGATTATGTAAAATAAAAAATACATTATTAAGGCTGTGGATGCTGTGAATGGGTTATTACAATTTGCCTATCATGGTAATGGCACCTGTTAGAGGTGTGATACAAAAGGCAGTGACAGGCAGTGTAATTTAGTAATTGTGGCCATTGTACTGTATGGCTGGTCAGTTCACCAGGCAAGTACAAAGGAAGCAGTGTTATAACGGAGCCGGGTGGGTATGTCTAATAGAGAGAGTTAGTTGTATACTGAAAGAGACTTTTGGTAGAAGGCTAACTCCCAGGGGGCAACTTAGAATAAGTTGAAAAGAATGAACAAAAGTACAAAAATGGTACAGGTTTTCCTGTTTCAGCTCTTAAAGTGACAGATGAGTTATGTGGGTGCACATTGGCAGTACCTTTTCCTCCTACCAGAATAGCCCCCCTCCTCATATTACCCAAAGTTGCCTTGTCATATGGAAGTCACATATAATGTACTCTTGTCTTCTCCCATTTGTTAAACATAGTGTGGCAAAGTTCACATGTAACCGACAGAAAGACAACTGTGCTGAAGTTTGAGAAAACCGAGTCTACATTATGTTTAGAGAACATAGAAGCCGTCACAGACTCAGTTCCCCTGCCTTCATTCTCAAGATTATTGTTTCCACTTTGATATCATGGATTGTTTTGTTGCTGGTATAAAAATTCTGTCCCATCAGTTGCTGTTACTAAGTTTTAAGTGAGATATTGGATGGGTAACAGAAACTAATAGGAAGAATTCATAATAAATATTTTCTCTATGTCTTCTTAATTTCTCACAAAGTCAAGCTATTTCCTAGGGCATTGCTGAGAATGCTTAAGAGTGTAATGAATAGGGATATGATAAGGCAAAAAATAAAAAGACCAAGCACGCCAAAATGATTTTCATATCCCAAAGTAATGTATACCCTGGCTTCACTTCTGAGCAAATGTCAAGCTGACCCCCGTACAGCCCTATGCCCAGCTATGTCCAGAGAGCACATGCATATGCCATTGAAAGGTACAGCTCCTCCCCCCACTCTTGCTCACACGCTCTAATTTTCTGTCTTCATTTTAAATCATGGCTGACAACAAACTGAGCTGGTCAGGTTGGATGGGGACACCATCTTATAGGCCAGGTACCACATAGACTACATAAGCATTTCCTCATTTACCTGTTGCATCGTGCATGGGGTCTGTGTAGAATCCCCTTCAGGGAGGGAACAGAGCTTCAAGGCTCTGGAGTTTACATACAGTTAGCTGGAGTGACAGCTTCACATTTTCTCTCTGTTTATATATGGATAGTTACATAGGTAAATAGATAGAGGAAGAAACATCCTCACAAAAGTTGTACAAATAGTTCTGTAGTCTATTGAAGCAAAGCAACTATAATATATTTATAATTATATTTGGTAACTTTTTCAAACGAAATTGTGAAAAAATAATCAAAAAAAATTTTAAATGCTATCATAAAATAGTGTCTGCATTTTATCATGTCACTCATTTTTCTAACAAGGACTGCATGACTAGTTCTTTTATTAAGGGTGGATCAACTTATGTAGAATATATAATGGTGCTGGGAACCAGCCCAGTCTTAATAAAGGGCCACACAGAAGAAAATGTATGCTGCAAAATGCCAATTCACATTTCTTAGCTTGTATAAATAGTGCTGCCTGCTGACACTGTGAGACATGAATGGGCAAGGTGTGCCACCATTCTGAATCACTACAGCAGGCTTTGGCCATCAGCCCGGGAGAAGAGGCACGCCACTTTGGAGGGTGCCAACTAAGAGGATGCAGTTTTGTGATTTTTACAACACGATTTTGTACTTTGGCTGCACTGAGCAGCTATTACATACAGCTTGTTACTTTTTTGTGCCAGTTTTGATATCTGAACATTATCAGTAGAAACAAACAAAAAAGAATGTCATTTTCATAAAAGAAATTTCTACACAATAAAGTTGGCATTGAGAATTGTCTTAACATATGCAATGATTTGCTAAGCTAGAATATTCTAATAGACCCAAGTTTCTCTCCCAGAAATGATTCCACAGTTTGCAGAGTAGCCATGGGAAAGATGGCTTATATATGCCATCAAGTTTTACAAAAGAAACAACAAAAAATTATTCTGTGTATGTGTATGACATATACCTTTACAGCCAAAATAACTTTGTAAAGAACCAGCATATTAACATACAGCATGTAAACATTATTATACAACTGTAACTTAGCATTCAGCAGAAAAGTGTTGAGTATCCTAGAGGTGAATCAGAGATCAATATTCCCCAGCTTAAAGATTGTAGTTACTTCTGATAAAATCACATGGGCTTCCACAGAGGCTGAGGTCAAGGATGTGGCCACAAAGCCATGTGCTATTAGGTTGCTGGAGTCAAGTCCTCTGTTTGTATACAGTGTATAAATGGTGATGTGGATAAATACTGCCCTCTCACACTGCATAATTATGTTGATTACTAAAAAAAAACACACAGAAATGTACCAAAATATCACAGGGAAGCTATTTCTAACATGACTTTGCTCTTTATGGCAAAGTGGCAGTGACTGTTTTTTTTTTCTTCTAAATTATGTGTTCTTGTTTCAAGCATTTAGATGATGCAAAACAGATTTTTGTGGCAACATTCTTTTTCGCAGCCAAGGAAGCATTCAAGGAAGCTCTATGCTCCTCCTGGGTTGCTATTTCTGCTGGACCATTTGTTATTGGCATGAACTCATTTCATTTTAAAATAAGAAATAACCTAGTTTGGGTTGATTTTTACGGTAGCTAATGGCATAAACAAAGCATCATGGTGGGAAGCAGAAGTTTCAAAATAGTTCAAATGTATAAGAATAAATGAGCATTTTAGATGCAAAGAGGTAGCTTTTTCTTTTTGCTGTTTCAGCCTCTGACTAAAGCCCATGTCAGACCTACTAACTGTAAAGGATCATTTTGAGATTCCATGTGATGCACAATTCAGAAGCAAATAGTGATTTTTACCATCAGTCTTTTACAGTCAACTTGCTTCTGTTTTCTTTCCATTCCTTCTTTTTCTCTTATACCCTGATCCCCCTCAAGCCAATCTTCTTAGAAACTTGTGGTTAACAAAGTCGGAAGTCAAAACAGTTTCTCTCATAGCCATGGTAAAAAAGACCAAAGTAAACAAGTTCACAATTTCTCATTTCCAACATCTCCATTTTACACATCCTATTATTATGGCACTTAGTTTTAGGGAAACCACTGGTGATTTAGTTGTCTAAAAATGGCCAGTGGTTTTTAACAGCAAACATATTGTATTCTTCCATGGAGCTTGAAATTTAAACTAAGATATCCATAAGCTTAGCTTGCTTATATATGTGTTTGTATAGGTTCACATTTTCATTTGTTTGTCTTGGGCTTTCTGAGGACTTTGGAGCTGAAATTCATATGTTTTAATGTGACTCTATACATAGAATATATGTCCCTTTTAATAGGCATGAAAATCAGTGTTGCAAGAATGCTTAAATAAAATTTGTGGGAAATTATTATTTTTCTGTTTGTGGTGTATTCAAAAACATATTTACAGTGCTGTAGCTCTATAAATGTTCTGAGTAAACACCATTTTCTAAAAATTCACCTACAAATATAATGCTTGCCATACATGTGGCCCTTTAAGAGTTAGTCTCTGAAAACTTGAAGAGAAGATAGTCTATATGGTCTCTGCCCCATAATATCTTATAATGTAGGGGAAGGAAAGTTTAAATATAACACATTAAGAGCCGAGATGGAGTCTGGGATAATAAATAAATGTGGCTGAGACCAGAAAACAGAAAGAATGTTGAGAAAAAAATGACCTCATTTTGATAATTATGCAAAAATAAAGATAATAAATGAAAGATAGGCTTTAGTGAAAGAGTAAATGAAATGGAAGTGTTACATGGAATTCCATGAACATTAATATCAGTAGATATCTGCAGATATTGTGAAGATTTACTGAAGTTACACTACTTAGAGAAATAAACATAATGACCACATTATTCAGGCTTATTCCAACAAGTTGAATAGTAATTAACAAAAGTACAGATATTACCAAAACTCACCATTATGTTCTAATGCTATAACTAAAATTATAAAAAAGCTACCCCCTTCCAACAAAAAAATAACATTTTTAAAAGCAGTAGAATTTTTTAAGTTCTTTTCCCATCAGTGTTATGAGAGAAAATGACTTTCCCCTTCTTTTCTCCCCTCAAATTCCTCACTTGTTCTAAGTGCTTCTGATGTTTTCTCACAGCATCTTTCATTTGTGCCTTGCAAGTTTTAGTAAAATCATGTTTAAAAGCCACTTCTCCTCCAAAGTCATGAAAGGAAAGAGAAATGGATTAAGTCTGAAAAAGGTGCAAAGAAAACTTTTATGAGGCCTTTAAGGGAACTGTTCAGAGTCTTCTCCCCTTGGAACTCGGTGGTGATTATGTGTTCAGTGTCTCCACCTGGAGCTTAGTCTCAGGACAAGAAAAACAAAAGAAAAGCAGCAGAAATGGATATGGAATTATGAGTAGCCAGGGGCAAAAAGCAATAAGATATAGTTTTCCTAGTTCATCTCAAATAGTTGTAAAATTTAGGCCATATTTAAAAAAAAAGATTTCTCCTTTTGAAGAAATAGACCACCAAATGCCTAATTTCTGTATGATGAATTTTAGATAATCACTTCATGGTTGTGTTCATAGAAAATAGTACTTGTTAAATGTTTGAAGTCATTCAGTGAAGACTGGAAATAGTCTATTGTAATAGATTTTAAAATTGGGATTTTGTATTCAGTGTGGAGCCTCCATACATTTTCCTTTAAAAAGAATAGCACCCTCTTTCAAAGTGAGGACATACAGAATCAGATTGGGTTCTGAATGGTTGAAAGGGAAGTTCTTTCTTGAGTTGTGGAGAGAACGAATGCAGGAAAGGTATGTTTTCTTAGCTTTGCCAGGCCAAGTCCCTCATGCAGGCTGTCACTGTCCAAGACTGCAGTGTGATAATTTGTGTTCACCTCTTTCTCGTAACTGGAAGCATTAACACCCGAGCACACCGCCACTGTGTCATGAGTTTGCTTAATCACGGAGATCCCTATTCCAGGCCTGTGCAGCTTTCTCGTCTCTCCCAACACCTTCACTCACTGGCAGAACCCAGCTTCTGGCATGGATGAGGTATTACTTGTTCCGGTCAGTAGCCTCCTTGCTCCTTTCTGGGAGCCACTCCCTCTGCACATTTCATCCCTTTGCCTCCTCCTCTTTGATTTTCCTCAGTGGTTAGAGCAAAGGCACACATGATGACGATCTTTGCTTTTAGGAGAACTATTTGGTTTTCCTTGTATCTGGGAACTGGTATGACTCCACCAAACTCAAACCTTTGTAATAAGTTGAGAAATGGAGTGGAGAGAGGAGAAGTGAATGGTAGACAATAGCATCTGACATACGTAAACATAATAGCATGAGGGTAGCTAACATTTGTCTCATGTTAAACATGTGTTAGGTCCTCACAACAACTCACTGGGGTGGATGCTGTTTTTCCCATTCAAAAGCAAGGGACCCAGGGAGACTTTAGCAACTTATGGACGATGATGCTGCTAGAAAAAGCATGTAAGCTACTACACTGGCATAAGTTCTTGATGAGGAAATTATTATTGCATCTCCAGACTTGCATTAAGTCGGCAGGCAGAAAGTTTTATATTAAGAAAGCCTGAATTTATTTCCTGAGAATTGCAATGTGTGTTTCCTTAAAGATGATGATTTATAGTTTTCTTCCTTTTTATAGACTGAATGTGTCCAGGGCTTGAAGGGCCAAACCTTAATGTTAGGGTGCTATTTACGTGTAGATTTCTAGTTTTTATGACACAATATTTTTGTACTCAGAGTATGAACTCAGTAACTGAACATAGCTTACTCTTCCTCCTATATTTCTGACACTAATTTCCATTAGGATATTTTAAATCAGCCATTTTTCCTGATATTAAGCAAGAGGTAAAAGTATAAATATTCATGAGCTATTACTAAGAAAATTCTGTTACTGGAGTATGATAATACAAATGTATGTTTAGTGAGTTGGTAAATGTCTTAAGGAAGAATATAAAATAGTGGTTTTATAGATAGCAAAAGAATATTATTAATCTCTCTACATATTTTGTGCATGATATAAGTGTATGTATTCATATATACATATATATGTTTGTATATACATACAATTTTAATATATTAGCCCAGAGATTGGAGAGAAGAGCAGACGACTTATCCAAGGTAACAGTCAGTGTGTACAAACAACCACAACACAAGAAGAAGCTGGCTTTAACTGAGAAGGCTCCCTCCATGCTGCATTGGCAGGAATGGCCATGTGAAAAGCATGGAAAGGCCTCCCACTGGGTTTTCAGACTCAGCGTCCATGTACACCAGATGCCTTTCTAAAGCAGTCTCACTCTCCTGATCATGAGATTTACACTCCCATAGTCCTCCTATTGTTGGCAAGATAAGATTCAGACATCTAGGGCTATGGTTCAGAAGCCCTAGGCTCCTCCCCAATATCCCTCAAATCTATGAGCACATCATGTTGTGCTGACCATCCTGCAGATTACTTAGCTTAGTGGGCAGAATGCCCTAACATGTCCCATTCCCTAACTCCTAGAACCCATGACTGCTTTACATTATGTAGCAAGTAACTCTGCAGGTGCAATGAAGATAGATGATTTCTTCAGTTAAACAGTAGGGCATAATTTAATTACATGAAACTCTTAAAACATAACTTCTGCTGGCTGAAGGAAGAGGATATTCAGAATAAGGATGTATTGGCAATTTTCTCATTTCTGTGGACAGTTCCTTGACCATAGCAACTAAAGAAAGGAACTGGTTTATTTAGCCTTACAGTTTTGAGGGCAAGTTTCATGCCAACAAAGGCATAGTGGCAGGAGCATGAGGCAGAGCTGGTCACATTGCATCTTCAGTCAGAAAGCAGAGGACAAACAGGAAGTGGGGTCCGGCTATAAAACTTCAAGGCCTTCTTGTATTGCCTCTTTTCCAATAGCAAGAACCACTTCCTAAAGGTTCCACAGCCTTCCCAAACTGTGTCACCAGCTAGGGACCAAGTGTTGAAATACAGGAGACTATGGGGGACATTTTATATTCCAGCCACAACAAAGGGTAATTGGAGAGTTTGAAGCATCCAAGGGTTCATTAAACCATTGCTGATTTTAAGATGAAGGGTACTGTAGGAGGAGAAATGTGATCTGGTAAGGAGCTGGAATGTCCCTACTAGCAAGTAATAAGGAAACAGATCTTACTCCTACAGCCATGAGGACGTGAGTTTGGCCAATAACCTGAATGAGTTTAGAAATATATGCACCACCAAACCTCCAGAAATGAGGATAACCTAAGCACAACCTTGATGTTGGCCTTTTAAGGCCCAGAACAAAGAAAGCAGCAGCCCACAGGAATTCTCACCTGTAGAACTGTGACTATAAATGTGCCACTTTAGGCCACTGCCTGACATTGCTGGTTAAACAGCACTAGGAGTCCAATGCATTGGTCTACAATGGTCTTTCTCCACCCTTTCTAGTGACTAACAATCTAGTCATCCTTTAAGGCTGCCCTGAAATACATATACTTCCTAAAGGCTTCTGGGAAAATGTAACTCCTCCTGCTGATACCATTGGGTCTCTGCATTCTTCATTTGGCTGTGTTACATTTACCTGCTTATATTCACCTGCCCTCCGCCAAGTCACAAGGCTGAGCTCTGATGTAGTATTTCACTCACAGAAGTTGTCCAGTTCCATAAATTGGAATTTTCATGCTGAATGTAACACTCAGAGAAACTGAAAATGATTCTGTGTGGTACGCATACACATTTAATCAGTGGTCAGTTATGGGAGTATATGGCAAATGAAGCTGGAGGTTGCCCTACTCTCATGGCTCTTATAGTTTATAGGAGGGAGAGAAAAATGTCAAACAAATAATCCTACACATCTAGCTAAAATATGACTTGTGCCCAATGCCACCAAAGAAAGGGACATGGTCCTCTGAAGGGCAGATGTATCAGGTATATTTACTTAGTGAAGGACTAGATGATGTCAAAGGACAGTAACAGTCGAGATCATTCCGTTTAAAGGGGAGGCTATACTGTTATACTTTCAAACTGATGCTAGGAGGAATTATGGGCACCTTATTCCATAAATAAAGAGGATCTCTTCCATCCCCCTAAAGCAGGCAATGGGATGTGAAGAGTTTAAGTTAGACCAATAGCTTTCAACCTGGGCCAGCATTAGAATCAACAGAGATTGTGGATGATGCTTGGGCCTCATCCCAGACCAGCTGAGTCCAAGTCTCCATAGATAGGATCAGTATTTTTACAAGCTTTCCAGCACCATTGGAAGTCAGTGAAGACTGAAGGGGCTGGAGAGAGGGCGTGGTGGTTAACTGTTTCTCCTTCCCCATCCCCTGCATCCCATCTAATAACTACTGAAATGTCTTTTTAATTATAAAAGTAAGGGGGTTTTTTAATGGAAAATTAGGGAAGCTAGAAGAAAATAAAAGCCCATAATCTCCCCATCCACTCTAAATATTTTTAGTAAATCCTCAGGGGTCAAAGACTAGTGGATGTATCTCTGTGTGGATACATGCATATGTAGACACATTACACAGGGCATGTAGACTCTGTCTTTCTCTAATCTTAATCACCCCTCACAACACACTTGTGAGCATTTGTGTCAGTAACTCCTGAAACAGGTCTTTTGTTAAAGTCTGCTTTAAAAAAGTTAATACAGAATGACTGCTCTTCCACATTTTAAGTACTCTTGCCTTGAAAAAAAAATGAATGACTGTCTACTACTTTCTTTAGGAATGTGCCATAAATTTATATACTGATTCTTTATTAATTCTGCTCTGTTCTGTTATCCATTATGAACATTCTATTTCTAATTTAACTCTTACAATGTTTCAGGGCAGACATCTCTTCATAATTCTTTGAAAAAATTACTGGTTATCTCTTCTGTTATTGTTGCTGTGTGGTATATGTATGTGTTTACGTGCACATATGCATGCAGGTGTGTGTGTGTGTGTGTGTGTGTGTGTGTGTGTGTGTGTGTGTGTGTGTACATGCATGCGGAGGCAAGAGATCACCCTCTAGTGTCATACTCAGAAATACCATCCACCACCTTTGAGATAGGGTTTCTCATTGGCCTGGAGCCCACTGATTGTGCTAGACTGGGTAGTCAAGTGAACTCCAGGGACTTGCCTCTTTCTGCATGCTTCAGCACTAGGATTCTAGCTGCCCCCATACCTGTATGTAGATACCAGAGATCAAATGCAGGTACTCTACCCACTGAGCCATCTCCATTCCTCCATTACCTCTTCATGATAACTTGTTAATTTTTTTATTATTTTTTTTTATTTTCAAGGTAGGGTCTCACTCTAGCCCAGGCTGACCTGGAATTCACTATGTAGTCTCAGGGTGACCTTGAATTTACAGTGATCCTCCTACCTCTGCCTCCCGAGTGCTGGGATTAAAGGCATGCGCCACCACACCTGGCTATAATGATAATTTTTTAAAAGTGGAATTACTGGGCTGGGGAGATAGCTGAGTGGATAAAACACTAACCACTCACTGGAGTACCTGAGTTCCATCCCCAGACACTGAGTAAAATGTCAGAAGTGGGCTTCTATAATCTCAGCATGGTGATGGTAACTGTCGGATGCTAGGCAGAGACAATAAAATTTTCCAGAAGTTTCTAGCGAGCACTGCAAAGAACAGCAGAGCAAGAAACCCTGCTTCAGATGAGGTAGATAGGTGAGGACAGATGTGAAAGTTGTCCTCTGTCCAACACATGTGTACCATGGCATGCACATGCCCACACACATACAAACATACATGCACACAAGATATTTTTTTAAATTTAAAGTGAAATTGCTGAGTCAATAATCCTTGAACACTTTTTAAGGTTCAATTTCCCTAAATCTCTTTGCACATTGAGCAGAAGTATCTTTTGGTTTTTACTACCTATCCTGAATAAACCTGGTATTTTCTCCTGTGCTTATTACTTGCTATGATTCCTTTGCTTATATTTTCTTTAAGAGCTACTTTTTTTTTTTCTGTTGAGGTATTTACTCTTCTAAGGGGACATTTTGCATGACATGTTTGTACCAGACTTCTTTCAGGAGTGTCAGGAAATGTTTTCTTCTTTCATGAAGTATTGAAATTTTCAGTTTAATACAATTAATTCTTTCTTACTGTCTTCCCTCAGATTTTGTGCTCAGAAGAGCCTTTCAGCATAGTAGCTTCAGAAATTTGCATATATTTTTCTCCTAATTCCTTAATGGTTTGGTTCTTTTGTTTTTGTTGTTCTGCTTACTAGATTGTTGTCTGGTTCTTGTCCTTTGAGGTGAACTTGAACTAGAGATTTGAGAATCAGACACATCTGAGAGTCTGAGCTTTCCCACTTCCTTTCACCTTGGGGAGCTTAGAGAAGCTCTCTAGGGCTGTTGTTTCTTCTCTGTGATTGCTGGTGGTGAAACCTGACCTGGATAAACTAAATGAGGTGTCATAGCTAGTAGCATGCATAGTAGGCATATAGTAAGCTCTCAAAACAACGGTAACAAGCCGACCAGTGATTTCCTCCATCCCTTTTCTTCAGAACAACATTGTCAGTTTACCATTTGAAGGTCCAGGACCATTGCTGAGTCTGTTTTCTCTAGTAAATTCCAGGATCTTGATTTGGGGCATTTTTTTTTTCCTGATGGGTGTCTCTCTGTTCTAAAGCGGTAGCCACATTTCACTTCTGCAACTAGGTTATGGACTAAGCGTTGAAAGACTCGTCCTTCCCTTCTGAACCATTGTTTGCCATCCAGCCCATCTTCAAATGTACCTTTCTATTCTCTTTAGCTTGTGACTGACATTTATTTCTGTGAAGCATTTTGTGATGCGCATTTACAACACTATGTAAAAATAAACTGCATTCTGTTATTTAAATATTTAGAGCCTTGTGGGCTATTTTTAAAGTGACCTTTAAAACCATTTCCAAAGAAGACAAAAGTAATGGGCGAAAGCATAACCTTTGAATGTTTCCTTCATTAGATGCATAACCCACCTTGGGTGCCTTGCCTGGCTCTGATAGCTCATAATGTAGGCGACATCAAAGACACAAATAAGGGAGAACAATGGAGAAACTATCTGAAAGCTGATTCTATGGTATTGCTGCTGCCATTAGATATCCCATGGAAAAGATCCCTTTCACGGAGCTGGACTGGTTTGCCCTCTTAGTAATGCTGACGTGTAAAGAAAGACCTGCGTGCATTCATATGGGAATTGGGCTTATCTGGTTTTCCTAGACTTGGTTGTATATGATTGGACCTTGCTGTGTAGTTCAAGCTGACCTCCAGTTTACGCTCCTCCTAGCTCAGCCTCCCTAGGAATGAAGAGGTCTGCCACCACACGCACTGTATGATTTTATTTTTGAGTAAGAGATTCAACCTGCATAATAGATGACAGAGTAATAATTAGAGGCCAGGTGAGACTCTCATTCAGTCATCCATTCGCCATTTTGTAAAAACACGATAGTCACTCTTTGACTGTATTTTAAGGGTCTGGACTCAGCATGAGTCCCTCTTCCAGAAACTTCCCTGAGAAACAAGAAAGAAATAAGAGGCAGGGTCACTATGGAAAGCCAGGGTTTGATTGGCAGCAAAAGGCCTGAAGTGAGAAGCAGCTGGCAGGGAAGGATTGGAGACCGGCTTGATTGGAGCGTGGCAGGAAACAGGCCACAAGGAAGGGCAGATTGAGCTGAGGGGCTGGGAGGGCAATGGGCAGGAGCCAGGCTGTGCTTCTCCATTGTCGGGTGAATACGGTGCTGACTTTCATTCATTTTAAGTAGAGGTAGGACTTAGTAGGACAGTACATTTAGAGCTGATGGTGAGAAGTCAAGACAAAGCACATGTGATGAATGCTGAAATGG
Source organism: Zapus hudsonius (assembly GCA_004024765.1). Taxonomy (NCBI): domain Eukaryota; kingdom Metazoa; phylum Chordata; class Mammalia; order Rodentia; family Dipodidae; genus Zapus; species Zapus hudsonius. Next base: position 13,407 of record PVHP010000417.1, on the reverse strand, counting down.
TGAGCAGCCAGGAGACACTGCAGAAAGCTTTCATGAAAGCCTCCTTCTGAATCAGTGTCTGTGCCCAGGAGAAAAATATGCTGTATTATCCCTGTATTCCCAGCACTTGGCAGGTAGAGGCAGGAGGATTGCAAGTTTGAGGACAAGTAGGGCTATAGAGCCAGACCCTGTCCAAAAACAAAACAAAAAAAAAAGCAACAGAAAGAATCGTATTCCAGCACAAGACTGGCACCCAGTAGGCAACTTAGTAATTATGTTTTAAAATAAATTATAATATGATTTAAATTATCATCTGTGAAGTAGATAACATTATTGTCCTTGTTTATAGAGCACATACTGAGGGCACCCAGCTGATCTAACCCCACAACCTTAATCATCAACTGTTTCATCACAAACTATGTCTAAGGTGAAATCTTTGAGAATAGTGTGTGGTCCATAGACCAACGTGTGCCTCCCTCAAAGATGTCTGTATTTAATCTCTGGAATCTATAAATACTTTACCTTATATGGAAAAAAAAAGATTTTTGCAGATGTGAGAGTCAGTGATCTTGAGAGGGAAGATTATCCTGGATTAACCAGGTGTTCCCAGTGTGATCATAAGAGTCCTCATGACAGAATGGCAACCATGCCAGAGGAGAGGCGGCAGTGGAAGTGGAGATCAGGAGATCAGAGAGAGTCAGAGAGGCTGCGCTACTAGAGGACGGAGAAGGAGCCCCGAGCCAGGGGAGGCAAGTGACCTCTGGGAGCCAGAAAAGGCTGCAAAACAGAGACAGCCTCCAGAAGGAGCACAGCCTGGCTGATACCTTGATTTTTGCACAATATGCTCCATTTCAGACAACTGACCTCCAAAACCATATGGAAACAAACTTGTGGGTATTTTTAAGTGTGTGTGTGTGTGTGTGTGTGTGTGTGTGTGTGTGTGAGAGAGAGAGAGAGAGAGAGAGAGAGAGAGAGAGAGAGAGAGAGAGAGAGAGAGAAGTAGACAGACAGACAGAGACAGAAGAGAAAATGGGATCTTGAGGCAGTCTCTTATTGTTCGCTGCTGCAAACACCAGGCTAGCTGGCTTTCATGTTTCTAAGGATTCTCCTGTCACCACTTCCTGTCTCTTCACAGGAACACTGGTATTATAGATGTATGCTATTGCATCTGACTTTCCATGGGTTCTGAACTCAGGTAATCATGCATGTGTGACAAGTACTTTACCCACTGAACCATCTCCCCAGCCGCTTGTGTTGTTTTAAGCCATTAAACTTGTGGTAATGTGTTACAGGAACAATAGGAAGCCAATCTACAGTGTTTCACAACGGGTATGTCAGAGCCAGGCATGGTGTGCACACCTGTAATTTCAGCATTCATGAGGTTAGAGCAGAAAGATCGGCAGCTTGAGGCCCGGCTGGGCTACATATAAGACAGAGGGAGGGAATGAATAGTTCAACAATGAAACCCAGAAGGACTCAACAAAGAAACTGAAAAGTAAGACTAGTGAGGAGGATATGGTCCTCAGTCCACATAGAAATCTCTTCATTTCTTATTTGCTTCCTCGAACTGGTGTGTTAGGATTATGTCTTTTGGGTGGGCCAGTTGTCATTGGAACAGGAAAAGTTTTCATTCACTTTTCTATGATTATGTTATAATCCACACTTGAAAATAATTTTAGGAGAATTATAAATTTGGGTACAACTAGGTAATTATATTACTATAAAGTATATTATCTTCCTTCAACACTACACATGGCATGTTTTGAGCAGTCATCTATATTGGGTTGGCATTTACATTTAGTCTATAGCACAAAGCTGATGAGGGTTGTATAAAATACATTCTCACTCTTTTGTGATGCTTCTTATGGTACAGCTTGGGTGAGAGATAAAATTAAAGATGGCAACATTTTGAAGAAATACTTTCAGTTATACATAGATTTGCCTTTATTTTGGAATTGCTTGAAAAAAATCACAGATGTGCAGTCTAACATTCAGTGACAGAGCTGATGCATAAATTAAACCTTCATATTCCTTCACGTGACTATTTGCTGAAAGTATGTGGTAGAATATACTTTATTCAATTCATGAATAAAATTTGCCTGCAGTCTGCATGTACCTCTGAGAGTGGACTCACTGTTGGTATGAGAGGCAAGAAATTCAAGTTACTTTTTAAAATTCAGTATGCTTTAATAGAGTGTAAGTGGATATTAAAGTTTACCAGTTAGTTTTAACCTAATGGCATCCAAAATATGCCCATACCTAAGAAAATTGCAGCGACAGATCTCCAGTCTGTGTCTGCCATCACTGTGCCTATCGAACCTCTGACTCGGCAAGGGCAGGTGGGTTCTGATTGTGGGCACATTTCTGTTCAGAACGAAGCTCTTTCCCGCCATCCCACTTTTCCTCCCATCCTCTCCGTCTCTGTTAGTGATGTCATAGTTGCTCAGACCAAAACCTGGTGCCATCTTGGATTTCTGAGTCAGCCTTTCAGAAAATCCTGCAGGATCCCCCCTTGAAAGTGCATTCAGATGCCCCGTAATGGCTGTTACCATTGATGTTCCTTCTTCCTCAGTGAGTGATCCCACTGTAGTCTTTGGTGTCCCTTTGGTTAAGTAGCACAGTGCTCTAAGACATAAAACAGCCACCTCTGAACATTATGTCCAGTGACACAGTCTCACTCAGCAGAACATCCTGTCTCTGCCATGGTCCACAAGACCTTCTAGTATCTGGCCTTCTATCCTTATGTTTCCTAATACTTTCTCCTCCTGTCCCCTTTGGCCTATTTCTAAGAAATGGCCAGCAGGACTTTGCCCCAAGGAAGGTCTCTGAACTTGCACTTTTCTCCCAGGTCTGCTCTAGTCACTTTATGTAGGAATGGCCTCCTCTGACTGAAATAGTATCTCTTTCATTCTCTCCTGATCCTGCACTTGTCACTGCCTGACCTTGTAGTCTTTATTTATTTATTTAGTGTCTTTTCCCACTAGAAGGTAAAGTTCATGAGATCAGGTCTGATTTGTTCTCTGTTGTGCCTGTAGCTCCTAAAATAATGTCCTGAAAGGTAAATGTGAGAAAAAAAATCTTGAAAGAGAGAGTGAATGAATTTTTGAAAGTACTTTAGAATTCATATTTGATATGAAATATACCCATTATTTGTAATTCCTCATATAATATGGATATATATTTACAAACATTTCATCTGTTATGTACAGTTCCTCATGCATTCTGAAAAATGTCATTAATAAAGTGCAGTAATTGTCTTCAAGATACGTATACTCTGTAAAGGAAAGGAGATTCAGCAAACATTGAGCTGACAAATGGCATTTATAGTACTCTTACTACTGACTACAGTAACTGTGTTGGAAGCCACTCATATTGAGTGCCAATATTGAGGGAAACGTTCAGTGACGGAACAAGGAGATGAATTTGGGCCTGACTTTGGGACACCGTGTAGCATGTAGATTTGTGGAACTTAAAGAAAAGACATTCTGTGTGAAGGGAACTGCCTGAACAAAGGCACAGAGGCAGAGTAGCCCAGCGTGCTTTTCTAAAGGAAAATATTGACCAAAGAGAAGCCTGAGTCAATAATGCCCCAATGACAGTAAATATTGAAGTTCAATAAAAGCCAGTCAGCATGTCTGCTGTGCAGAAACAGGTTAGCTAGTATTCAGAAAGTTCTGGGCTAAAATCCCAACACAGAAATCATTACCTATATTTTTAACTTGAATATCTCTGTGGGGAGAGGTCATAAAAGTCTCTGGTCTAATTTATTTTGTGTCAACCAAGTGCTCTATTGTTATTGAGAATATTTGCAATTTCTCTGGGATGCAGTCATTTGTTAGTTGTCCCATGTCTCTTCCATGGAGGTAGGTCTGTCCTGTTCTATTTTGAGAGATCACACTAGGGTCCTTTGGTGGCGTGGCACTGTTGAAGTAAAGATAAGACAGTGCGTTTCTATTACTTCCTAAGAAAGCATGGATGGAGTCAGAGCCTATTCTTCTGAATGTCAGTTTAAGGGCCTTTAGAAATGGAAGAACTGAAAAATATAGGAATCAGCTCCTCATATGACAATCGCTCTAAATTAAAACTTTTATAGAATGCATTTTGTGTGTGGTTTGTATGTGTGTGTATATGCATGTTTGTGTGTGTGCAGATGCATGTACAGTGAAAGTAAACATGCATGTGTGTGTAGGCCAGAGGTCATATCTTATAACTTTGATTCTTTCCCCACCTATTTTTGAAGGAGGTTCTCGCACTAAACCTGAAACTTAACAGTCTAATAGGACTAGCTAGCCAGCTTGTCACAGAGGTGCCCTGTCTTCACCTCCCCAGTGCTGAGATTACAGGCCCAGACTATCAGATCCAGCATTTGCATAGGTGCTGAGATCTGAACTTAGGTCTCCGTGCTTGCACTTTACCCAGCTGCCCCAAATACACTTTCTAATGTGAACCATTTTAAAGTTAACATGGACAACAGACTAGCAAGTGAAAATTAAATCAATTCAAATATATTCCTGTCTTAACTAAGAGTAATGACAGTGCGTCAGATCTTATTTCTCCTTTGGCTTTGGCTGGGCCCTGTACCTGGCACTTCCTGTTCACTGAGTGATTTTTTTTTTCTCTCAAATCTTTGTCTTAGGCTGGTCTACACTGACAAAGATCATACCCTAAATGTTGTTGAAAATGAGCATTTACTCTGCAAAAGTTTGACAAAATTGAGCTAAAGCCACTCAGGGCTTAAACAAAAAGAACTTGAAATTTTAAGGAAGCTAAAGACTTGTCAAAAGATTTCTCCCAGGATAGTCCTTAATCTTGGCATGTTTACCTAAACCCTTTAAGCCTAGAACAGTTTTAATAAATTCTGAAATGCTTCAAGTAAATGTGAAACTAATTGATCATGTTTTTATTACAGAGGTATTGTCACTAATGTATTTTTAAGACATGCTGATAGATGTCCAATTAGAGTTTTTACTGTCAGCTTTTAGGAAGCAGCTACTAAAATATGTTCATAAGGGATGTGTATGCTAGGAGATTGTGGTCAAAATGTCAAGCCATAAAACACAGAGTTCAAGCTAGTTCAGGTCAGTTTTTATTTCAATTTGGTAAACACTTCTTTGGGTGATTTTCGTGATAGACTAAGCTTTAGAGAAAGATCTTGATGACAACTTATCAAGGATCAATTTTCTTTTAAAATCATTGGATCACATAGAACTACTTGGCAAATTATCTAACTACCTGCTAGGTAAAAGCTGTTTAACTTTTCAACATTGTACATGATTAAAACATTTCTTACTAGCTAGTTATCTAAGGACAAATTAATAATTTTAATGATTTAAAAAAAATTTAATCCAGTTAATAAATTGTGGCGACTCGGTGGAATGCATTCTCTTCAGACTTTGGCTAATTCATTATGACATGTTGTGTGGCCATGCTGGCTTTGTAATGGGGACATACCAGGGGGAAATGACTTATCTAAGCTGATTTGGACTTAGTGACATTTAAGTGCAAGCCTCCAGGCTAGAGCCACATGAACTCAGACTCTAATTTACTGAGACTTGACAATGTATGAGTCACAAAGCCCTGAGGCACAAAGGCTTTGAGGAACACTTGTCCCACAGAAGTTTTAAATACAAACTAATTTATTCTGCATACATATGTGTATGTCTGTTCATATTTGTGTGGGTGCATGTGGAAGCCAGAAAACAACCTCTTGTCTTCCCCTCCTCAGTGTTGTGATTCCAGTTGTGTCCTGTATCTGGCATTTTTGCATGTGTACAGAGAATCAAACTCAGGTCCTCATGCCTGTGAGACAAGCACTTTACCCACTGAGCTTTCTCCCCAGTCCCAGAAATCATTTTGGACTTAACAGGGTGAGGCTGCTTTTACCAATGATGCATGACAGAAGTACGAAGGGTTTTGTTTAACTTTCCACTGAAATTCATTGCCTACTTTTTCACAATATAAGAAAGCATTAATTCTGTTTTGTGATTGATTGGTTTTTAACCATTTCAGTATTAATAGTGCTTCTCTTCATTAACATCATTTTTCTCATTCAGATATTTTTCCTCCATAGGGATTAAATACTATTTGACTTTGAACTGACTTCTTCACAGATTGGATTTCAAAATATGTCCTAAGAGTTTCTACCAGCCCTGCCCTTTACATGATGAGTTCTCACAGATTTCTTGGGCAGTCAAAAGGGTTATTACATCTTCAGGTCAGCTAGGTGAATGGCAAGCAAGGATAGCTTCTGTCACCCATCTCACTAACCCCACCTCCTCCCTCAGTCTTCATCTCCCCCACCCCACCCAGACATACCAGTTATAGCTGTTGGCTGGTTACCTGTGAAGGACAAAGGGGTTCTTGTTGATAGATAATGGTAAATTCAATGGTAGATAATAATAGCAATCACAAAGCCTTCATGAGCTCATCCCCCTTAAAAATAGTGTTGCAGCTCTTGTGTTCATTGCCTCTGAGCCCTATCCTAGTTGCCCAAGGGTGGGGTAAGTACTGTGAGTACCAGATATACGTGGTTCAGTTATAAACTCATGGAGGGTTTGGTTTGGGAGGGGTCAGCTAAAGGATCAATGATGAGCATGAGCCAGTATCAAGCAGAGGCAAACACTATAATGTACTTACAAGTTTTGTTTAGTAAGTTCTATGGAACCAGGCTGTCTGGGTTTGAATCTCAACATTGCTTTGTTAGTTTGGGTAAGTTATCCAGCTTTCTTCTGCTTCGGTTCTCCTCATTTATAGCATGGGACTTGTAACACATCATGTGCATGGCCAAGGTTACAACACCACCTCACACAAAATAAGCTCTCAAATTTGAATGGTCTTTTTGTTTTGTAAATCTCATCATCGTTTCCTTTTCCTAACTCACTATTTTTGCTTTCTTTTGTTTCTAGAAAGGCTCTCAAGTTCATTTAATATGTGAGGAAAACAGAAAAGATAAAAATCTGAGGTTCAAAATGCATTCTCTAAGACTCTTTCTTAATTAGAAAAAGGTTATAAATTTGCCTCTGAACTTTGATTAACCAAAGAGGAGAATCTGATCAGCTATCAGTATCAAAGTATTTGTCTGACTGATAAAACGTGCCCTGGTAATTGGAAAAGCCCAGCTTTCCTTAGCCTCAAGTCTTGGGCATCGGTCTTCTCTTGGGCCCTCACTGCAGGGATACCATGGGATATGGTAGGTAGTGTCTCCAATTGTGTCCTCCATATTTTTCTCAAACTCAGGGAAATATGGGTTAAGGGCTGTTCTTCTAGATTTATTTGATCACAATCCCTTTCTTTATGAATACCATACTGAATAACATCATGACAGATGCAATAGTTTGCAATTTGGAATCACCTATGACTATTGACAGGGTAAATTGGGAGGTTCTAGTAAAGAAAACGCATCCTAAATAAAAGGATTGCTGTGTTGGGGTGGGGTGTTTGTGTGTTTACTTGTCTATAGCCCATAGACATGCCTTTGAATGTTCTTTGAGGTCTTCAGATAATTTGAGAATAGGGCTGGCTCTACATGCCACCTCTTTCTCATGGAACTGAATGGGCAATCCCTGTCTACCCAGCTATTTCTAGATATATTCTTTCTGCAGTATTTTTTTTCCATAACCCAGAGCTGATTCTACATGGGAGGGGGCTATGTTAGGGTGGCTATAACTAGAAGGTGGAAATCACTGGGGAGACTGTTTTGCATAATGACTACCATAGCTCCATCCAGTAAACCTTTTGCCATGCAGATACTTATTATAGCTTCTTCCCTGAAAATTCCACTTCGTTTTAGTTCTCCTAAGCAAACCCTGATCTTGCATATGCTGGACAAGCACTGTATCATATGACTCAGTTTTTACACTTAAGCACCTTTTAGAATGATATAGTCTGACATGGTGTCATGTGCCTATAGTTCCAGCTACTTAGGAGGCTGAGGCAGGAGGATAGAGAGTTCATGGCCAACCTGGGAAGTTTTTAAAACAGTGGCTACTTGGCCTTCTAGATGTGATCAGAAAGTGCCACATATATAAATAGAATGCTGCTGGGCTCTCAAGGAGGCTGAATAAATGATTTACCAAGGAAAAATTATACACAAGGGCTATGGGCCACTTGGACCATAGTTTTTAAGGTTGTAAAGGTATTACTTCTATTCTATATTTAGGTCATTGAAGTAACCACTTAAACCACATGTAGACATGCTGGCAGATATATTGAATCAGTGGTAGAATTATTTATTTTACGAAGGGGAAATAGGCCTTTTATATAATGACCTTATAATAAGTGTCATTTTTATATGTGGAAAAATAAGCTCCTGCCATTTTCTTGTTATTCCAAGGTCAGAGCCTACCACAGAGATTTGAATATTTGAAAACTATTCTATTCAGTGGAATCGCAGCATTTAAAATAGTGTCTTTCTTAAGATGCAGCATTCTGCTGCACTTTATGTGACCTTTCTTGGTCAGGAAAATAAAATCTTCAACACCTCTTCTTTCTTATTCTACTTTTTTATATGGCTTGCAGCTGATGTTACATGATCAGGATATCTTTTCAGTGCTTGAGCTTTGTAATTAGCATTTATTTGTGGTGTAGCCATCAGAAGATACAGAAACTTTTACAGTCTCTGCACCTCCAGTCACCTCTATGTACTTTAGAAATCATTAACTAAGTGTTCACAAGTCACAGTGGGGCTGAAGCTGGCCAGGTGCTGAGGTGCACAGTACTTCCAGTTCCTCTCTCTCTCTCTCTCTCTCTCTTCTCCATTTCTCTTTGCTTGCAAATAAATAAATAAATAAATTTCTAAAATACTAAGGACAAACATACTGTGGAGAAAGAATAAATGTTGAGGTATATTTCTGTCCTTTGAAAGAAAATTTATATTTAAAACGAAAAAATAAATAAAAAGAAAACTAAATCCTCTAAGGGCTGGAGATATTGCTCAGTGGTTAAGGCACTTGCCTCCAGTGCCTAAGGCCCTGGGTTCAATTCTCCAGTACCCACATAAGCCAGACCCACAAGGTGGTGGCCCTGGTGCTCTCTCTCTCTCTCTTCCTCTCTCTCTCTCTTTCTCTCTCTCTCTCTGTATCTCTCTGCTTGAAAATGAATAAATAAAATATTTAAAAAGAAAAAATAAATAAAAATGAAAGAAAATTTATTCAAATAATAATGTATTCTAAAAAGAAGCATTGTTGTATAAACATATTGAATTATTGTTTGTGTAGCATATTAGTTTGATCACCAGTATTGCCAAACATAAAATAAAAACATAAAAAATAAATTATAATGATTAAATTAATAAAAATATTCCCAGGTTTAGAAAAAGTGATTAAAAATATATAAAAACTTTTTGGACAATAAAGTAGTTTTTGAAATATTTTTATGGTAACAATGGGAAAGCTTCAAAATAAGTATAAACTCTATGAGGGTGGGAAAAATATCTTGTTAATTTTAAGGCCTTCTTGAGTCAGATACTTTCAGTAGAGTGGACAGTAAATGTTTCATAGACAGATGAATAATAGGACAGATTTTAGTAATTATACATTTTTAATATATATTTATTTTCCATAATGAGTTACATTATTTAGTGGGGTAATTATACATTTTAAGCTATGTTGCAAAATAAAAAGCACCTTAGCTGAAGATGATATCTATAACCTGTAGTTTCATTACTAAAAAGGAAGATTGAAAGTTCCAGGCCAGTCTAGCCTAGCTTACATAATGACTGACGGTGAGATCATGGGGGGGTGAGAGTGGTGAAGAACAGAAGGAAGGAGGCAGAGGGAGGGAGGGAAAGGTATTTATTAGGACTTCTTAAAGTCATCCTAATGAATACCTAGTCATAAGGATATTTAAGCATTTGCTCAGTATGCACCTCCCCCACCCCGAGCCTTATCATCACCCCTCCTTGGCTTGATTTGGCAGACTCAGTGATGCCTGCCAGTGCTGTGGTTCCAAGTCCATGTGGAGCAATCAGCCAATCTCTCTACCCTGGGTAGGTTTCTGAATCTCACTTGCGAAAGGATGGAGACGTTTAGCTTTATTATCACAAACTAATGACAGTTTATTCCTTGACATTTTCAGAGGTCTCAACCCTGGCATTTAAGTAAAATATTTGCAGAAACACTGGTAAATACGACAAGCTAAGGCTTCACACAGATACAGAATTCACATAAACATAAGGGCTCAGGAGGTGCCAAACTCAATGTTTATTTGTGAAGCATCAGTTTCAGAGGAAGTGCCACTCTTGGTCTTGTTCCAGACATACTCATCGTCAATGCTCAGGGGAAATCAAAACAAGCACATACTTTTCTAGTCATTTTCTTCTCACTACCATCCAATTAGGACCCCTTTGGAGAGAAGTCTGTGCAAAACATGGTGGGCTCTAGTAGCATCTCCTAAGATCTTTTAAGGGGCCAGTGGTTAGCTTTCATGCTCCAGACAGACTCTTGAGCCTCACAATCTCATATTTCTTTCAGAGCCATGTACCATCCAAAACACCAAGCTAAATGGGCATCATGTATAAGAATCCTTTATTTGGAAAGAATCTTTGATGGCATCCAGACTTATTTTTATTTCCTATACAAATTTCTTTTAAGTAATTCACCTAATTTCATAACACAGAGCACCAACTAATGTCAACCAAGAGGAAAATTAAATTTGTCCTTTTGTGCATTTGATAGCTTGTCATCTAGCATGTGTGATCAATGCTTATTGAGGAATTCCTCTCTGCCTAGATTTTAGAATGAGTGTCGACTCCATAGACTGTCCAATCAGAAGTGGAAAGTCACTGGTCAGACTGATTTGTTGTTGTCTTTGTAGCTTGTTTCACCTGCCTCCCAAATTCCCTTCTGCTAACTCTCAAGAGCCTGAGCTGGTTGTCATCCCAGGCATTGGTAACAGTACTGACAGCCTCTAACCTTCACCACACAACAGAGATGAGCCATGTCGCTCACTGTGAGTGGAGTCCAGTGGTCCATGAGTGGCTCACAAGTGAGATGTCTTTCCTGGTCGCACTTAGCCAAGCATAGAGGATGTGCACCTGCTGAGCTCTGTGTCTTTCCTCTGAGGCTTTGCACTGTTGTTTCAGGAATTTAAGAAAGGACCACATGCTTGGATGACTGCCCATGCTTCCACTATGCAGATGCCTGGTCACTTATATAAACTATATTTTTATGTGACCCTGCTCAATGCATACCATAAGAATGCATATCAGGTACAGGGAAAAGTTTTCAAGCTACTTAGTGTCATTGGAAATCATTTCATTGTTTTCATTATTACCCAAATTTGAAATCTTTGGTATATAAAAGCCAAAACTTAAAAAACTGAATTGTGTTTATTTTAAAATGACAAATAGTCATCCTTGGCAAAGCCAGCTCACATAAAAAAGGTCATTGTGAAGGAGTTGCTTATCCTTGTATGCAAACCTGTAGCGTATCCAATTCTTCTAAAATTGTGCAAACATCTTTCTTGAGCTTGAAAACGTATCAGAATGTTCATCTAATTAAAAATGTAGCTACTTTCATATTCTAATACTATATACCTGAATTTGTCAGAGAGCCTTGTCCCTGATAGGGTTTGGATGGTAAACATCATGTTATTTAAAATTACTAGAAACTGAAACCGCAGAACATCCAGACTTACTGTTTTCGCGACGTATATTGTTGTTCTATACTTTTAAGCCACTGTGCTTTCTTCCTCCATCCCTCTAGCTCCACTGAAATGACATGTAGTGGATAAGAACTGACAAAATGAAGACTTTGGGACCATGATGTTCAGGTACCTAGAACATGTACCTAGAAAACTCCGTATTGACCTCTGTCCTACACACACACACACACACACACACACACACACACACACACACACACACACACAATGAAACACTTTCCTTAGTCAAAACAGGGAGAAAGAAAAGCTACTATGTACTTGTACCTGTGTGGTCGGACCCTCAGTCAAGACTCCATTCTGCCGTTTGTTTTACATATAAACTGAATATTCTGCAAATGTAGTTATGAGGCAGGAAACAGGCTGTTTTCTTTTTTCTGTTCTATATATAATGGCTGTTTTTAAAACTGCTGATAATTATTCCTTAATGTTAATACTTACTCAACAGAGCAAACCGATCTTGTGGTTTCTTGCTATTCGAGCATGGACACAGTCATTTGAAAGGCTGCCCACATTGGAGAAATAAAAAATGTTTCAACAATGGCACACAGTGTAGATTAACTATTGGTTGGTTAATCGTCTTTAAAAGTTTATATTGTGCTTTAACAATTGTTAAATTTTTCCATTTGTCTGTTTGCCTTATCAATTTGGTTCCTAGTTTTTATGACTTTGACAGAATATACAGAATATGCATCTGTTGCCCTTTGACTTCTTATGATCATCTTTACAACATTCTTTCTCCAAAGATGTGCACAGCATTGAGGTTCTTCGTGTGCCTCCCAGCGTCCTCTCTGGAATGCTCATTCTCCTCCTTCTCTCTTACTCTTTTTCCCTCCTCCCTCTTCCTTTATTTTCCCTCTTTTTGCCTTCCTTCTTTTACAAGCTCTTGGCTGTCTAACTTTAAATTGATTAGAATGCATTAATTTTTAAATAAGTGTCACATATCCTTAACTGTGCACCAAAAGGTTGAGCAGGCTTCATGGTGTAGAGTCTGATCCAAAACCAAGTGAGAAGAATTTTAAAAACAAGGGCTGCCCTTCATTAGCCTTCGTGCTATCTCCTGACAGGCTCCATGCACCTACGTGGCCGTGCCAGGCCAGGGCCTGGCCCGCTGCTGAGCCCGTTTACCCTCTGTCAGCAGCTTCAGCTGCAGCCCTGCCATGCCTCACATGCGAGCCTGTCATGCGTCAGCCTCAATTAAGCTCATGTCGCTGGGCTTAGAGAATGCAGCAGCCTTCTGCTAACCAGTTTTTGGTTGTGATTCCTCTTTTACTTTACATTTCCCTCATTCAACTCTCTTCCAAAACCCATGCTTCCTTTGGTAATTGCTTGTTTGTGACATTTTAAGTTTTTCCAAAGAGAAATGACTTTCAGAGGAAGTAGTTCATGTCTGTTCCAGTACACCAGTTTTATTCATGCAGTACGCTAGAGCACACTCCAGTGTGGTAGCATCTGGGTTTACTATTGAGAGGAGGGAATATTATGCAGGCCCAGCTGGCATTTTCTTTTTTTTTTTTTAAATATATATTTATTGTCCATAATGAGTTACATTATTTAGTGGGCAAACCATTCGTTGTTATCCCGAATTCTCCAATTCCCCCCCTCCCCATCCCTGATCAGTTGTATATCCTCCTCCGTGGGCTGTCTGTATTAGTCCTTGTGGCAAGGGATCCTGTATATCTTAGTACTCATCCCGGTCTTCCTGGCCCAAGTGTGTTGTTACTGATGGGTGCCATGCCTCCGGACAGTCTCCCCCACCACGGCTCTCAC
>PVHP010000416.1:132432-153159 GCA_004024765.1 Zapus hudsonius | reverse complement strand
AACCAAGGATTTTCGACACAAGGACCTCTAAGCTCGCAACATTAAAGCAGCCTTATTACTCACCCACCACGACTCAGGGAACTGAGCGGAAGAGGGGGCGGAAAGATTGTGAGAGCCGTGGTGGGGGAGACTGTCCGCAGGCATGGCACCCATCAGTAACAACACACTTGGGCCAGGAAGACCGGGATGAGTACTAAGATATCCAGGATCCCTTGCCACAAGGACTAATACAGACACCCCACGGAGGAGGATATACAACTGATCAGGGATGGGGAGGGGGGGAATTGGGGAAGTCGGGATAACAACGCATGGTTTGCCCACTAAATAATGTAACTCATTATGGACAATAAATATTAAATTAAAAAAAAGATAAGGAAAAGAAAAAAAAAAACAAATATATATATATATGTATATATACACCCTTAGCTAAGAATGTAAATTTGAAAAGGTAGTTACTTTTATCTTGAAATTTTTGTTTTGTTTAAAATCATAAAAGTAAGCAAAAGTTCACGAGTCATTTTAATCTTCCTACTGGTTTTACTGTCTGTTCAACTTGAACAAAATTAATTCTGAAAACTATTTTGTATCACATAGAATGAGAGTGACTGAACTCCTACACTCCCAGGTGACACACATGCACATTGCAGTCTTGTATCTGAGGACTTCCAATTTATGGTTATAAATAAGGGAACAAGAAAGTAGTGTTTGTCTTACTTTAGTCACCATTTGGTTAGCACAAGTGTCTTACTGTTTAAATATTAATTAATGTATTTAAATATTAAATAGAAAGCATCTCTTATACTAAACATGCATGAAAGCAAAATAGCAGGTCTCAGAGTTTCAGTGTTTCAATGTTGCCATTCTCTTTGGAACATCCTGAGGAAAAGAAAAAGCAATGGCAATCACTGTCTTGTCTTGTCCCTTCCTGTCCTGTCTACAAAGCCAGAATAAGATAGCATGATATATCTGGTGTCCAAAGGCCCAAAGGATTTTACGTATTATTACTCCTGAGCATAACTAATGAGAGCTTACTAGTGCAATCCCTCATATACAAATGATGCTCTCGCTGTGCAATGCATATACTGTATGCAGGTGGAAAATGCCCCCTTCCCTCTGGGGAGGTGAAAAAAATTCTCAGACTTTTTTTTTGTCTATATAATACTTTGGTTTTTCCTTTTAAAAAGACACATTTAAAAAGTATACCCATTATATTTTTAGAGTTTTCAGGTTACATTTTTATTTTGGATAATATAGTATACTAATGATTGTTCACTTTTACATATCTCAATTTAAAAATGAAACCTATTATGATGATGATAAACATATTTGTTTCTGCTTCTTTTCTATATAAAATGTATATTCATCCAGTACCCAAAATTTAATCTTAATGTGAGTCATGGAATGAGTATGAATAAATTTCAGGGCTAAAAATAGTACTTTACTTCTCAGAACAATTAAAAAGAATGCTAACAACCTCAAACTTTGAAATTAACTCTGAGCTTTCCAGAAGGTCAGTGGTCTGGTGTGCATTCAGTGCTCCATCACTTAAACTGTTCATACTTTTAAAAGATACTGAGGTCTGGAGAGATGGCTTAGTGGTTAAGCATTTGCCTACAAAGCAGAAGGACCTGATTTTGATTCTCCAGTAACAATGTAAAGCCAGAAGCCCAAGGTGACACATACATCTGAATTTCCTTTGCAGTGGCTGGATGTCCTGGTGTGCCCATTCTCTCTGTGTGTCTACCTCTTTCTCTCTCTTTATTTCTCTCTCTATCTCTTTCTCTTATTCTATCTCTCAAATAGATACTTTTAAAAGATACTGATAGTGTAGACAGTTTATCACAACATCCATGTACTCTGAAGCATTCCATTTTATTGACATGTGCTTAAACATAAATCAGTCTTATAGTTTGGTTATCTATTTATGGAAATTGATTTATAAATCTTTCTGACAGCCTATCTAATTTTCCAGGAATGTTTACTATGTTTTAAGTTTAAATTAATTTTATAAGATAGTATAATATAGTATCTTTCTATTTGGTTCATTAAAATGATAATTAATGATACTTCTAAAGATCACATAAGAAATATTTGTTGCACATTGTGATGGTTAGGTTTTGTTGTCAACTTGGATATTTTTAATTATCTTGGGTAGGTCTCTGAGGATGTTTACAGGAAGGCAGTCTCTCAGCAAGGGGCAACATGTAAAGAAGCTCAAAGGAGCTAGCAGTAAACATCCTTTCCTATGTGGGCAATGGAGGAATAAAATTTCAGAGACTCGGGAAGCCATTAAGTCTGGGGAATGGTTGTAAGACCCCACCCTAAGGCTATATAAAGGGGAAGAAATTCTCTTGTTGGCCCTTCTGCCTGTTTCCTGTTCTGTGTGTGTGGTGTAGGTGATGGGTTTTTTCTTTTCCTCTGCTCCAACCTGTGAAAGGGGAGCAGCCTCTTTTGCATTCTGGAACTTCCCCTGTATCTATAGCTACAAATAAATCCTCTCCTCCCCAAACTGTGCCTGGTTTGAAGATTCATCCCAGCGGCATGTGACTGACTAAAACACACATACACCAACATTATAAACAATCTGACAATGGTGAGGGCAAAAAGGTCTTTACTTAGGGTTGGGGAGATGGCTTAGTTGTTAAAGGAGTTTTTCTGTAAAGCCTGTCAGCTTGGATTCAATTACCAGCACTGACATAAAGACGACACAAAAAGTGGTACATGTCTGGTATTTTAGATAACTGTGAAACACCTTGGTGTGCCTTCCTCCACACAAGCACATGACCATCAATTTAAAAAAAATATTTCTTTATAAGCAAAACTATACTTGGGGTATATGGAATTATTATTAGCATTATTTTGTGTGTGTCATACTAGGAATTGAACCCAGAACCTATAGAGTGCTAAATAAGTGCTCTACTAATGATGTCTACACCAAGCCATTGAAGTATTCTTCATTAAAAATCCTTCTCTTTATCAAACTAGCAGAGCTTTTTTAAGGCTGAAAATTCTATATAAAATTGAGGTTTGGGGCTAGGATAATGGTTTAGTGGGCAAAAGGGCTGGCTGCCTAAGCCTCGGCTTGATTGGCACCCACATAAAAAGCTGGCTGTGAGCACACAAGTATATAACCCCAGTCCTTTGGGGATGGGGTAAAAGGGTGGATATAGGAGAATCACTGGGCATGCTGGTTAGCCAGCCTGACTGAAAACAAACAGACAAAAAAAAGCAGCGGTTTGGACTTAGTGAGAGACCCTGTCTCAAAGAAATAAGTAAAAAAAAAAAAAAAAAACAAGAGAGGGGAACAACATATCTTCTCCTCTGGCCTCTGCACATGTATACACAAGGAAGCACATATATACACATGTCCATATACTATACACACGCAGCTCCCACACACCACATTTTATACACATACATACCCCATGTTCAGCCCCAAAAGTGAGATTCACTTTTGGTTTTTTTGAGACTGTCAATAGCTATCTCCACCTTCATCTTTCTCACTCAATGGACACCAGCTCTAACTAAACCTTACTAATGCTCCATGTTTGCGTATGACACTTCAAAACAGAAAATGAGGCATGCCTGTCACATACAAATTCTTCTCAGCAGTATGTCCTAATTCATTGACATACTAGATTCCATTCTTGTCAATTAGCTTGGAAATGACCATTTAAAAGGATCAAAGAATGTTATCAGGAACTAGTTAGGGTTCAAGAGTAAGTAAAAAGTGAACTTCAAAGAAGACTGAGTAAAAGAATTCTGACAGCCATTGTCTACTAAGATAAAAATATGCAAATCCAGTGATATAAATAAAATTTCTATGCTTAGGGTAGTAAACACAGCATAATCAATTTCAATGGTGAAGGACAACACAGTATTTTTGAGAGAGAGAAAGAGAGAGAGAGTGAAATGGTGGGCTTACCATAACCTCTTATGAATACAAACTCCAGATACATGTACCACTTTATGCACCTGACTTTACTTGGGTACCGGGGAATTGAATCCAGGCCAGCAAGCTTTGCAAGCAAGTGTCTTTAACCACAGAGCCAGCCATATTCTCAGCCCAACACAGTCTCTACAGACTGTGCACCAGTGTGCTGTTTAGCAGTATCACAAATGTGTGTCCAATGTAAGTCCTGTCATGGTGGATAGGCAGAAGGATACAAATGGAAGCTGAGACCCTTGAAGCATAACATGTCTTCCAAGAACCTCAAAAGGGCTGGCTTGTATCATCGGGGCATGGCAGAGAGTAAAGTAGGAATAGAGGCTTGGAGATCTGGCAAGGGAGCCTTGCACCAGACAAAGAAAGCTGAGCTTAAAAGACTCATTTGCTTTCATACATTTAAGCTTGAAAGTACCATTCAAAATGAAACTCTTTTTAATAAGAAATATCATGTGGAAATTCCCTGTATAACAATATCTCTTTAGTGAAAAGTAAACCATTAAGGCTCAGGGGTTTGTTGTGTTCATTTTTGATATGTCCAGACAAAGGAGAGCTAGCTCAGATGCTCAGTGAAGAAAAAGTCAACTATACTTGCATACAGAGTTGATATGATTGTTGAGAACACAACTGGAAATGAACTTACATACCACCTGGAGTTTGTAAGCATTCAAATTCTGACTGTGACGATCCAGCATGGGGTGATTTCTGACAATATCACCAAGGACATACTTTGGCTGGTCTACAGAATCTAAAATCATCTGGGATCTGCTTCAAGTTCCAGATTCTCTGAAGTTGGGTGATCTTCTCATTTTTTGACATCTTCATACATATACTACATTTTGATCATAAGTGGCCCACATTACCATCCCTGATTCTCCTCAGTCCCACTGTATTTCTTCTTCTGTGGCTACACCACAGAAGAAAATGACTCCTCTGCCTGCCCCCCTTCCCCAGCAAGCATTAACTGTCATCAGGTCATCGGTGAGGGGTGTGACCTCCTGAGTTCCTTCCCTACTGATAACAGAATATTGATGGGTACCAGCACGTGCAGTTCTTGTGCAGATATAACTATATCTGGTGTGAGCTCATGAACACACAGGCCTTGTCATATCTAGACAACAGGGTTCAGGAGTTTTCCTCCGATCCTCCAGCTCTTCAGAGATGCTCTCTGAGCCCTGGGGATGACTTACATGGCCCATATAGTGTCAAGCGTTAGTATTTTCAGCATTTGACAGGTTGTGATTCTTTACATTACCTCTCTCCACAAAGCCAGAAAAGAAATTAAAACAACAACAACAACAAACCTTTTCTAAGTGGGCCTGAGAGCAGAACTGATCTATGGGGATTAATATAAATATTTAGGATGTTTAGCAGTCAGATTATAGTAGGGTCTCCCCAAGGAGCTATATTCGCCTCAGCAATGGATGTTTGTCCTGGTTTTCAGTATTAGGCATGCATTCCCTTCTGTGGAGTAAATCTCACATCCAATCCTAGAGCAGCTTTTTGCCCTCGACCTGTCATGCCACTATGGTATCACTATGTCTTGCCTAGTGGGTCAGCACTGTAGAATGCAGGATTCACAGAAGTTGTTGATGACTTTTCTCTGCCAGCAACCTACATAGCGCCTTCCAACACTATGAAAACAAGCCAGCAGGAAGGAAGCTTCCTCCTCGGCTCCAACTTGGATTCTCTGTGATCTGAGATCAGTGGGTGTGGTGACTTCAGCAATAGGGACTTATCTTTCAGTTCTGGTAGGCAGCTAAGAGCCATGGCAGTAACCTGTATTGTTTTGGGGACCTAAAGTTGGATGGTTTTGGATAACATAATACCAGTATGTTTGTTTATTTTTCTGTAAAATAAACATAATAGTATAATAAAGATATATAAATTGTGAGAATTGGTAGAGTTTATATGGAACAATACTGAAAACAGAGTGTATCACACATTAGTACTCAGCAGATATTTGCTGAAGGAATTGCTTAGCAACAAGGGAAAAGAGTGAGTCTGCTTTTCAACCGAAATCTTTTATGTATCCCCTTGTAGCTTCTTTCTTGATATCATTAGTTGTCACTGAGCCAATTCTGTAGAATCCTAATAAAGTTTCAAAAAGAGAAGGTATAATTTTTCTGCAAAAATTAATAAGTAGCATTTTTTTCCATTAATAGGCAAGAATGATCAAGTATACATTTTTAAAGAACCACTTAAAGCACATTGAAGAAAAACAGCAATAGTTCAAAAGACTATCAGTGGAAAGTTAAATTCAGATTACTATACTTAGCCAGAGAAGACTCAAAGAAAGGGAAAACACACAGTCAAATGCTGCATCTTCTCCCTCATATGAGGTTCCTAACCCAGTTAACAGTAAACTCCACAAAAAGTTGGAGAAGGGAGAATTTGTGAAAGAGGGGTAAGGAATTGGGGGGAGGGGAGACTTAAACATGAAGCTAAACCAAAATTGGTTCAAAATTATAAAATCCTCATGTTCATAATATAACCTATTGAGCAAGTAGGGGGTGTTGTCTGGCAAGAGGAGCTGTGAACAGTAGGGGAGAGAGTCTAAGCCTGTGAAAAATTGATCAGTCTGGCAACTCCTGGTCCCAGTCATTGGCTCCTTCCCTCACTGAGCTGTTGAACAAAGTGACCCACGAGGTCCCCCAAAAAAGACAGGATTCTGTCAAAGGTTTTGAATGCCTACTGCAGGCCTGAGGTAGGACCCTGTTGCTGAAGAAACCACAGAAAGCCATCTATCAGCATCAAAAGAGCCTGAGAGGTCCAGAATGGTAACCAGCCCACAGATGGTAGTTAGTGCAGTGCTGGAAGGCACTGCAAAAGCTGCCAGGGGAAGCTGGTCAAAGACAGCTGGAGTAAACAGAGACCACTGGCATGAAACGCAGTCTGCTGCCATGAGTAGGCTGAACACACTTCCTTCTGAGAGAGAGCAGTGAACCAAGAAAAGAATACTTGTGCAATGGAGGCGCAAAAGCCTGGGGGAGGCAATCAACAGCTTTTAATTAGGCCAAGTAATCCACTCAGTGATGGGGAGCCCTTAACTGGAACTGGGACTCAGGGAAAAATGCATTGGGAACCAAAATCTTGGGACCCCAAAGAGAAAGGCACTTTATAAGTGATTTACAAAGAGGCTACTAACAATAGAATCTAGCCAATTCAGAAATGTGTACCTCAGTTAACCTATACTGATCTCACTTTCCAATGGACATTCTGTTTGTATTTTTCAGAAGGCAGTGAGAACTGTGGCTCTTCCAACCCAACCAACGAGCTGCAGGCCAATAGCTGACATCCTGGCAAGAAATGAGCCACCCATACCTACCATGGAGGATCCACATGGAACCCCGCAGAGAGTGGTGAGATAAGCAAGAGACCCATACCACAGCCAATCAGTCAACCCAGAATGAGCCAGACAGACAGACACCAATGATTTTTAACACAACCTAAAGCAGAAGTACAGAGGCCCCTAAGACCTCAACAATAAAGCAGCCTTAATACTCACCCACCATGACTTAGGGAACTGAGTGGAAGAGGGAAGGAAAGATTATAAGAGACATGGCCCCCCTCAGTAACAACACACAAAGGGGGTGGGACCGGGTTGACTCCTAGGCTATCCATAACCCCCTACCCCATGGACTGATCCAGACTGCCCGCAGAGGAGGATATCCAGCTGATTGGGGACAGGGAAGAGGGAAAATCAGGAAACTGGGGACACTAACACATTATTTGCTCATTCATTGTATCTAATTATGGATAATAAAGAAAAAAGGAAAGGGAAGACATATCTAATAAATGAGGTAGACTTGGCAAGCCCTTGTGTTAAGGGAGGGGGACAGCTCATGATCAAGGAGGTGTTTGACAGAGTTCAATTTTTGACCTTAGATTCAAAAGATAGATTGGGGAGTATTTTCAGTAGAAAATAAAAGAGGAGAAATTAGTAACAATAAGCTTGATGAATATAGTAGAATGGACTCAGATAGTAAGACTTATTTTCAACAAGTAAGGTGGCCGTGGAGTAGGTGATTAGAGATGCACCTCTAGAACCGAGACATACATCTTGGCAATACCCAGCTGAAAATGTTAATTTAAGTATCTGTGTATTGGAGCACGAGAGTTAAAGACTGTATTTCAGGGAAGTATGAGCTGAAAAAAGAATTGGATACAGACCAGAGGCCACTAAGGAGCCATGCAAGGAGTCATGGGAGAAGAAAGAGAGCCAGGAGAGGGACGGAAAAGACTGTGGAGGAGAGTGCTTCAGCAATGAGGGAACGTCGGCAGAGCCAAGTTCCACAAACCAACAGCTACTCTCCTGGAAACCAGTTCTTCCTCCATGACTCACAGAATCTGTCAGCACTCTGTTATTATTCTAATCGCTCAGGGACAAAGTTGAGTATCTTTGTTTTGACTCATCAGGCTTTCTCATCCTCTACTCTCAAGGTATTCCTTGATATTAAGCTTTTTCTAAAGAAGTCTGATTTTGCAAACTAGTTCCAAATAGCCATAGTGGACTCCAGAATTTTCTGATACTACTAGGCTCAAGTTCCTAGGGCACATTTTTTATCATGTTAGATTTACTGGCTACAGTTTACAATGTATATACATATTTAATTAATTAACTTTATTTTTGCACAGGATGTGGGATGCCAGGGCTTCTTGCTGCTGAAAATGAACACTAGATGTTTGTGCCACTTCTTGTATTTGGCTTATGTGGATGTTTTGGGCATTGAATCTAGGCTGGCAGGACTTGCATACAAGTTTCTAACTACTTAGACATCTTCTAAACCCTGCAATGTTTTTTTTTTAACTTGGAAAGTTAGTTTTGTTAAAAATATAAGCATCTATACATTTAAGATGTATAAGCATCTACACATATATATCAAAAAGGCCCTTGAGTATGAAGAAATGTTTGAGAAGAATAAAATCCACTAATTTCAGAAGCAGTTATAATTATGGAAGGGACAGCAAGAGGTTTTACATGTCTTAATGATGTTTGCTTCTTAAGGAAAGGGAGAGGAGAGAGAGAGGGAGAGAGAGAGAGAGAGAGAGAGAGAGAGAGAGAGAGAGAGAGAGAGAGAGAGAGAGAACATGCCAAATCCTCCTGCCACTGCCAACACATGTACTACTCTGTGCATCTGTCTTTATGTGTGTACTGGAGCATCAAGCCCAGGCTAGTAGGCCTTGCACTAAAGCAAGCACCTTTAAACACTGAGACATCTCTCCTGCCTCCATTTCTAGATATTTAAATAAAGCAGCAAACTATATAAGGACTAGTTTGCAATGATTGCATTCTCGGGTCTTCTCATTCTGGACCTGTTGATCCCTGTCTCGTTTTATTTCCTAACATTCCAGACAAAGTAGTCATCTGAATCTCTACACTGTACACAGAGGTTTTTGCCAAGTTTATTTGTTTACCTTCCTTCTGTTTTGGTGACCTGCCAGAATGAATCTCTACTCAGTCAGATTGTCCTTTCCAAATGTTTTGTAGATCACTGAGACCAGAAAATTTTGCTGTCATTATTGGATATGATCTCTTTTCTCTTTGACATCTCATGTGTGTGTGTATGTGCGTGTGTGTGTGAGTGAGTGAGTGTGTGTGTGTGAGAGAGAGAGAGAGAGAGAGAGAAGAGAGAGGGAGAGAGATTTTTATCTGTATTTTCCAAATCTATTTGTGTCATTTTTTTCTTGCAATACATTTCAGTGTTTTTTACCCTGCTTTCAAATGAAAATTACTCAGGAAGCTCTTAAAAAATGTTAGTGTCTAGGCTCTGACTTAAATTTCCTGGCTGACAGAATTTTTAAGTTTCCAAAATTACCCAACACCATAGGTACAGCCTGATTATCCCTTACGGTCAGATGTCACTCTCGTCCATGTCTACACTAGTGCAGAGTTTTACATACTTGACACGATAATTATACCATGAAAAATATGCAATGTGGAGCTTAAATAACAATTGGAGTCAATGAGTAGAAACCAATGAACTCCCGTTCCCATATTAAATTATTACAAGATGTCCACTTAGCAGCAACTTGACCTTCAAAAGTTCAGAGTCATGAATATTTGGAAGCAGGTTACCTAAATGCTCAAACATGAACAGCTGAACTGAAATCCACACTGGCTGGAGTGACACAAAACACCGGAGTCCAACAAGGCAAGGCCATAAATTACAACCCTTACTTCTATGCTTGACAACTGATCCCTAATCCCAGGAAGGATCAAAGTAGAGATACAAGAGAGTAAAGAAAGTATGCAGCCTTTATTAAAATAAAGACCATGCAAATGTTTACAAATATTCACAAAGAGTCTATGTAAATACTGGGGGAAATGTAGAATTCTTATCAAAGTCTCCTAATTAAACCATAATTGTATATAACTTGTGTGTTTTGTTGCTCTTTAATGGACAAATGGTGTTTGATGAAGAAAGCTGTCGAATGTATGATAGTCATGTGAAAATTGCATATTTCTATTTAGAATGGTCTAGAAATGCAGAATGAGACAATATTTACTGCTAGGTTACTTTCCACCAAGAAGAATTGAAGCCAACTCTTCAGAAGGGAAATGAGTAGGTAGCCTGGGGGGCTTCAGCTGCACAATCTTGAGAAGATTCTCTCTGAATTGTCTCTATGTTTCTACTCTTTGTCTTTCCGCAGCTATGGTGAATCTGCCAGTAAGTCCCAAAGGCATTTTTTTTTTATTTCTGTTAGTATTACTTTTCAGGCTGCCATTCCCTTTTGATTCTTTCCTGGATTTTTCATCTCTCTGCTTAGGAGTTACTTGTTTTTTAAGACCTTTTTTTCATTAGGACCCTCAATACAGTATATTTTTCTTTATTATCCATAATTAAATACACTTAATGAGCAAATAATGTGTTGATGTCCCCAATTCCCCAATTGCCCTCCTCCCTGTCCCCAATCAGCTGGATATCCTCCTCCGTGGGGAGTCTGGATCAGTCCATGGGGTAAGGGGTTATGGATAGCCTAGGAATCAACCCGGTTCCACCCCCCTTTGTATGTTGTTACTGAGGGGAGCTATGTCTCTGGACATTCTCCTCCACCATGGCTCTTACAATCTTTCTGCACCCTCTTCTGCTCAGTTCCCTGAGTCATGGTGGGTGAGTATTAAGGCTGCTTTATTGTTGAGGTCTTAGGGGCCACTGTGCTTCTGCTTTAGGTTATGTTGAAGATCATTGGTGTCTGTCTTGCTGGCTCATCCTGTGTTGACTGATTGTCTGTGGTTATAGGTCTCTTGCTTATCCCACCACTCTGCATGGTTCCATATGGATCCTCCACGATCGGTCTGGGGTGGCTCATCTCTTGCCAGGATGTCAGCTATCGGCCTCTGGTTAGTTGGTAGGGTTGAATGAACCACAGCTCTCTCACTGCCTTCTGAAAAATACAAATTTAAAATTAAATTTTGTTTGATAATTTCAAAAATCTGTGTCACATCTGAGCCCAATTCTAATGCATTTTTTCTCTCAGGATTGATTTTGCTTTTTGATAAACCTTGTAAATTTTTTATTGTTTTGTTGCAGCCTTTCTGTTTCTCTCTCTCTCTCTCTCTCTCTCTCTCTCTCTCTCTCTCTCTCTCTCTCTCTCTCTCTCTCTCTCTCTCTCTCTCTCTCTCTCCTTTCTCCTGAGTATGTTGGTGCACACTTTTGATCCAAACACTGAAAAGGCAGAGGAAAGAATATTGCCATAAGTTCAAGGCCACCCTGAGAATACATACCATGTCCACCTGGGCTAGAGAGAATCCCTATCTCGAAAAAACCAAATATATATTGCTAAGGTAGCACTTGAACACTATTGGTGTGATATGGTATGGGGGAGGGGAACACGCTATAACTTTATGATTAAACTCCATGTTTGGTGGGTCTTTGTTTTGAAGACCACAGCCTTCATAGGGGCTTCCCAGTGGTACAGTCTCTTCCACCCATAGGCTCTCATCTCCTTCCTTGGGATTTGCTTTATTTCCATGAAGTCCATAGGACTGTTGATCCTTTCAATCCTGCTGATTCTTTAGGTTACACAGGAATGCTGGAGAGGGAGAAGGGCTGATGTAGGAGGAACTGATCCTATCAGGTGGGACCGTGGCAAAGTCCATTCTGCAGGAGAGTAGACATACTTCTCGTTCTCCTTCTCTCCTGCTAGAACTATGATAAACCTCATAGTGGCAATCTGGTGACCTACCAGACAAGAAGGCTGGAAGATAGCCCCCGAGACTCCACCCCCAGGAATCTCTCTGAGTTATCCAAGTCCACACTCAGCCTCCAGCCATACTTCCACTTGACCCAGTAGGTAGGTCCATCAGTTTCTGGCTCCTACAGTTCAAGTCAGGTTCAAGTCTCTCCAATGGCCCCTCTTCAGATGTATGCATGTGACTTACTCTTGGGTCTCACTTCTCTAGTTGGTTCAGGTTAAAAGTTATTAGTTTTCCACTTGGTTGATTTTTTTTGTTTTGTTTTTCTATTAAGAATAACAGCAACAACGTCTGAGACTTTGAAAAGTCAGAGCTAAAGTCAAAAGCTTAAATTATCTCTACTCAATATTTCTAATTCAAAACTATGGTATTTTATTAAGACTTAATATCCTATCACTTAGATATATTTTGAAACTTCAACATGGTTTTAAAAGTTGGTAGTGTTTGGTATTAGACCTTAATGTTCACACATTTTATTGCTGACACAGTTGATATTAGTTTCAGTTATTTAATTTATAAAACAATTGCTTCTCAGTCCAAAATAGAGTAATTTCAGACCTTTGTTATTTTGTAAAACCTCCCTCGGTAAGTTTATACTACATTTACTATACATTTATACATTTATATACATTTATACTATACCATTATACTGGACATTTATACTCCCATTAATTATGGGAAATATTGGCTGTTGTCAGTCTATTTTGCATGTAAATATATACCTTAAATAATTCATGACATCTGAAAGCTTGATGGGCTTAGCAGTTCACTTTTATTTTCATTCTTTGAAGAAAAATATCTTAAAAATCACATTTAATGTTGTAATTTTGGGATTATTTCTTAACTGAAGTGTCTTTGGCTTAAGGAAAAGGTATCATTGTGAATAAAGGCTTTTATTTTGTTTCACATTTTTGTTCGTGCCAACTGACCACTGTTAGAAGCAGTTCCCAGCTATCAACCTTATTCAAGTCTAAATGATTATTACTTCGGTGCAGTATATTGATTTTTTTTTCCATTTCAGCTCCTCTGTGATAACTTTATATTTTGGCTCATGTTCCAGGATCAGAGATGTGGCCTTTTGTCTAAGGCTGGGCTTTCTACCGGCAAACCCCTGGAAGTGGGATGTCTCTGCCCAGTGCCATCATCTCTGCAGGTTTGGGGCTTGCTCTGATAAGTGTGGGCTGAGATTAAAGCAGGGCTGTGTTCAGCTGGAACAAGCCTAAAGTTCTGTCCATCAATGAAAGAGCTGGTCTTTTTGTTTGTTTGTTTGTTTTCAGTTTAGAATTCCTAGAAGCAGGAAGAAAACTCTACTAAAAGGACCAAATTATTATTTTAGCCTGAGAATCCCTAAATATACTTTAAAAGATTTTGATATTTTACTAAGTATCTTTCACAATGATTTTATAGATTCTCTCCACAGAAGTTTCCAGCTCTTCCATAGTCCTCATTCTTAACGCCATAAAGAAGCAGGAGAAATGTGAAGGGAAAGAAGCCCCTCACTCTGGAGTCTGCTTGAAGCATCCGGCTAACTGAGAACAAAACAATTCCAACACAATTAATTACAGTTACTTAATGCTTTTCTCCTTGATCAGTGGCAAACTGAAACAAATTTCTAGGCATCTCACCAGAAACCTTAGTGGCAATAGAAGGCTGTGTCCTAACCTCCTGGTATAACTCGAATGGCTCCTGGTCCTATTTTATCAGATTGTAACCCCATCCAAGACACTCCGTGCCACCCTATAAGATCACTAAACAAGAGAGAGGAGAAAAAAGGCTTCCCTGCAGCCTGTTGAAATGTAATTTGAGAGCCACCAGCATGGTCTGTTATGGTGAATGCTAAGACCCTTAGCTGCAACTCTCCCTTGAGAAGACCACAGCCATGCTGTGGGGTATGTATTTCTTTCCTTCTAAGTCATCTCATTCTCTGAACCCGAGAGCTTCAAATCTATAGGAAAATACGTCACTTTAGCTCTGCTTCACACTAACTGATTCTGACATTGTTTTCTTTGTTGAAGCCATGAATCCTGATTTTTCTGAGTCACTGTCCCTAAACTATGAAAGAACTTCTCAGGCTACTGAGAGTGACAGTGTGATGCTGTGTTCTGTCCCGTCACAGCTGACATTGAATTTGAGTTCATGGAAAGAAAGAAAAAATCAACTCACACATCTGTACTCACATGCCCTGTGGTGGGAATTATGGACGGCCCTGTTTCCTAAAGCTGCGACTCTACTGAGGCCCTGTCCTTCCTTACAGTGTTCCTGCTCAGGAGAGCTCATTTCTGCCACTGTGCTACGTTTCCCACACGTTGAAAATAAATGATAGCAAACACATCATTTCGTGTGACCTTAAGCGGTTTTTCGTCTCTCTGTTGTCCTTTCCTATTAGGGTCTCACAAAGAACAAAAACTGCCCACAATTCCCTACTCTTTAAAGCCTACTGGGGTCATCTATCTGGTATCATATTATATTTTAGTAACAAATTTTAACTTTCAAAATTAATTTTATATTAAGATTTTAGATGAATATTTTAGATATTAAGTAAAATGTTTAATAACTAAAATTAGTATGTATGTATTATATACAATTTCTCAGGGTGATGAAATGATTTTACTAGGGGAGGACATTTTTATTCTTTTTTAAAACATATTTATTGTCAATAATTAGATTCATTGTTTAAGCAAGTCTTGTGGTGGTACTCCCATTTCCCCCCCTCCCTGTCCCAAACCCATAGGGGGCCCTCCTTGGTGGGCATACTGGATCAGTCCATGGGGTAGGGGTTATAAATTGCACAAGATATAGCCAGGTTTATTTTGGTCTTTATGCACTGTTGCTGGGGGGGGGGGCAATGTCTTTGGCTATTCTTCCCCACCATGGCTCTTACACTTTTTCTGCCACCTCCTCCTCTCACTTCCCTGAGTCATGGTGGGTGAGTTTTAAGTCTGCAAATGTTGAGATCTTAAGAGTCTCTGGATTTCTGCTTTGGGCTATGTTGGGTATCCTTGGTGTCTGTCTCCATTACCCTGTCATAGGTTATCTGACTTGCTGTGGAGGAAGATCTCTTGCTCATTTTGCCACTTCATCAGAGGTTTTATTTGGGCCCTAGATGATAGGCCCGGGGTGGTTCATCCTCTGCTCGGATGTCAGCCGTCATCCCAAGTCTTGTTGGTGGAATTGGGTTGTCCACGGTTCTCATTGCCTTCTGAACACTACAATTCTACAATAGAATCTCCAACAGAGAGTGAGATCAGTGTAAATTAAATTATAAAAACATTGTTAAAATGGGGAGATTCTAGTGGGCATAGCCACTCTGTAGACTACGGGTTAGTGGGAGTTTCTCTTTGGAGATCTTGGTCTTCATAAGAGTTTGCCATGGATTCCAGTTCTAACAAAGGGTTCCTTTCTGCTGAGGAGTTCTCTTAGCCAATCAGTAAGCTTCTCCATCCTCTCCTTCAGGAAGAATGTAATCTGGATCAGGAAACCATCATGATGATTATGGTGACAAACCCCAAGGCACTGGCAGCACTAGCCCCACCTACGAGCCAGGGATCATATCTGGTCACCACTGTTGCAAGTGCTTCATCCACAACCTCTGTGCTGCAGTGCCTAGTGCTCTGGCATCCCGGAGGGCATCTTCTGAAGCACCTGTGTGAGTGAGCTAGAGCAGCCTGCCGAGAGCCAGAGGAAACCGGCCACCACAAACCCAATACCCCTGGCGGCTTCAGAGGAAAGCCTTTTGGAAGATGTACTGTCTGACTGATGGAGTTTGTGGTAGGTTTGTGTCTGACTGATGGTGAAGGTTGTAGTAGGTGGTGTTGGATGAGAATATTCTGGAATTCTTATCTGGTTCATCATCATTAGCATTTACAGAGAAGAGACCTTGACAGTAACCAGTCCCCCACCATTAGCTGCCCTACCCCAGCCAGAGGCTAGGGCATCATCAGTGCCTTTTTTCTCCCCATCTTCCTCTTTCACTTCTTTCAGACAGCATCACACGAATGAGCACAACCTCCTGGAGTCATATGTGACCAGACCAGACATGGCATCTGTCCTGGTCTATAGGGTTTTGCTCTGGTAACACTTTCAATAGGATGTGAACTATGTGTGGTGGTTAAGCTGTGTACAGCACACTTCTACCTGCGAGAGCATTCCAAGATCAAAACAACTAAAAAGGAGAGATCTGTCCTGAATGCAGTGGTACCGAAACCCTGGCTAGGGACCTGGGTTTAACAGAGAGAGGAAAAGAGAAATCCAGCTATGGAAATCTTGTCATTGCTCTATGCTCCCCCCTCCCAAGGACTGAAACTAGAAAACTGTGAGCCAAAACAAATCTTTTTTTTTTAAGTGGCTTGGCTCTGGTATTTTTCATAAATACTTAATTAATTAAATTAGATTTATTATGAGAGAAAGAAAAAGAAAGAACGGGCACGCTAGGGCCTCCTTCAGCTATAAACAAACTCCAGATTCATATGCCACTTTGTGTATCTGGCTTTATGTGAGTACTAAGAATCAAACCCAGGCCATTAGGCTTTGCAAGCAAGTGTCTGAACTGGTGAGCCACCTCTCCAGCCCTGGCTCAGTATTTTGTCTTATCAATAGACAGTCTGAGCAATACACTGAAAATATAGAGGAAAAAAAAGTATTTTCTGTTTTCCTTAACACTTCTCATACAACTCATGATGGATCAGTATCTTTTTTATGAAGTTATGATTTGATAGTTTGAATGGACACATTTTTCTTTGAACGTGGTATTAAACTTGAGTCTGTATATGGAGGTCATGTGCTCAAATGTGACTTGAAAATACCATGCACCATTTCACAAACAATGAAAGAGATCTGCAAAGTCCCTGTTGATGTTGTACAACTTTTCATATTAAAGTTAGCTTTAGAATTAAGCTTTCACCTAAAAGTTGATTCTGCTATAGATAATGAAAAATAAGTCTAAGTTTGAGACAGAAAATAAAAATAATTCTTATTAATAAAATATGTTGGGATATAATAACTTAACTGAAAGGGGGATTAAATGATGTTTTCCTAAAATTTTGAGTTTATTTAAAATGATACAATGAATGTAACTTTTTTTGATACATTTAGGAAAACTATATTAATTAGGCATGTGTGGTTCCTCTTTAGACTAATTGGTATATTTCAGTAGACTTCAACTCAGAATGTAAATACTAATTAATACACTCTTCTGACTAGTTATTTCCACTATCAAAGATGTGACTGCAAAACCAAGTTTCAATAGCCTTTGTGGAATGAGTCTGTAATCAATGGTATTTCCCCATTGCCAAGTTCAGGGGATCCTTTACTCACAACTCCCTGTGCAAAGGCCTCTGTTGATCCCCTGGCCTCGATCACTTAATTTATTCAACCTGAAGACACAAATGTTGGCTCACTCTGTATATGTAGTAATTATATTTCTTCAACCCACTTCAAGTGGGCAGACGGCCATGAGTAGAATTATAAACAGCAAAATAGTTCTCAAGAGTAGGACAATATTCCTCACTTTACAAAGATTTATTTTGCTATTTATAAACAATCAACCTCAGTCATTTGATAGGAAATAGAAATGGTAGGTTATTTGATATTCATAATATATTTTTCCTATAAAAATTTGCCACCCACTACAAAAATAAACATTGCATAATATGCAAGTGGTTTTAAATATTGTTGGTTTGTTGCTTTTCGTGAATTTTATTCTGTTTCTTAGG
Source organism: Zapus hudsonius (assembly GCA_004024765.1). NCBI lineage: Eukaryota > Metazoa > Chordata > Mammalia > Rodentia > Dipodidae > Zapus > Zapus hudsonius. Next base: position 135,302 of record PVHP010000416.1, on the reverse strand, counting down.
TAGTTCAAAGTGAATTTCATTCACAAAATTACTCTCCCCCCTCTCATCACCACTAAATTGCTCTGTTCCAACACTCTTATTTACAACATTTGTCAAAGTGAGTTGGACATTTTTGCTTGCACAAAAAAATTAGTTACAGAAATTTCTAGAACATGTGGCTGAGGATAAGCACAGCCATCTTATTCTCCATGCACACTTGTTAAAAATCTGTTTATAATTTCATAACCTGTTTGGAGTTTATTTTTCTTATGACAATGAAAGTCCTCTGAATGCAGAAATTCTGTATAAATTGAATCTTTTAGAATGTGTTATTTTATTTAATCCTGTGAACAGAACCCAGGCTTCAAGCACTGTCTCTGTCACTAAGTTATATACCCAGGAAATCCGTTTTAAACATGGTATCCATTTCATTGAATATTGTCTAAGAGTGGTGCTAATCCATTCAAAGTGCCATAACAAAATACCATGGGCTGAGTAATTTATAAACAACAGAGCTGTATTGTGTCTAGTTTGGGGGACCAGCAATTAGATGATCCAGGCAAGCACAATTTGATGTCTAATGTAAACTACTCATGGCACTTGCATTGCTACATCGTTGCACGGCAGAAGGGTCCCCACCCACCCCCCAGAGTGGGATCCTCATGACTGACCCTCTCCAGAAGCCCCAACTGCTTAATTCCACTGTATTGGGATTAGGTTTCAATTTGTGAAAATTTTGGAAGACCGAGACATAACATAATCCAGATCACAACAAAAGTCTACAAATGTTTGTTAGAAATTAGTGTTTCATTGATGTGATGGGAGATGAGGAAATTGAAAAGGGAATAAGGTCCTGGTGCCTGAGAAACCACACTTCCTTGTAACAAAGGTGAGAATGAGTTATGAGATGATAACTTGTTGCTGGACATGGTCCTCTAAGAAAAACAGTGATTGTGGACACACAGCTCTCACCTCAGAAAACAAATAGGAGCATCCATGGCCCATTGACTTACATTTCCTCAAATGCCATATTTCAATGTGTTAACAATTTCATGAAGGTTTCATAGTTACAGAACAAAAGAGTCATAAACAAAGGCACTGGTGGAAACCTCAGGTGGGCTGGTGACATCAAAACAGGAAACTCCTTGCTACTGGCATGAAATGTTATCTGATGACATTCTTAGTCTTTGGAGTGGTAGAAGCTGGAGAATTGTTAGTACATTCCAGAAAGATTAGTCACAAGGATGTTAGGGTCAGACACAGAGATGGGCAAGAAATGGCTAGTAAGGGGCTAAACAGCCCAAGGTAACTTGGCTGTGGTCTTACAACATTCTCAGTGATCACAGGACTTCTATCAGTTCACTCAGTCTTGAAATTGATGCTGTGCTTTTCGGAGCAGCTGTGACTACAGAGGAGGGACCCTCCAGAGTGAGCCTACTGATATGCTTTCAAAAAAAAGGAAAGGGGAGAAGAAAGACAGTCAGACCCTCACCTGAGCTCACAGGTAAACCTTGTGCCATCTGTATGCAGTGATGCATGGGGTCTTGTGAGGTAGGGAGAGCATACAGAGCATGCAAGATCAAGGGACAAGGCCACTGTCCATCCAGCCATGGGGCAGTTGTCATGGTCATGCATGCCCGGATGAGACCTTTCAAGGCAGCTGCTTTGTGGTCTCATGGTCCCAAAAGAAACCCCTAGCATGTGCTCTATCAGAAAGCCCAGTGAGCTCATTGGTTCTCCAAGGTAAACAGCTCTCTCCAAATTCTCTTCTTTATTTTCCCTGTACCAGTTCAAAAGTCATATTCTCATTATACATTCCTTGACTTCTCAGATTAAAGTATACCATATGTTTTTGCTTGCACTCTCAGAGCTTCTGTAGATGCCACCACCAGTTTATAATTATTTACTTGGGTCATTTTCAGTGACCATCTGTTCCAGCAAAGCAGTGTCTTGGCTTTCTTACAACTATATCCAAATTGCTTGAGAGAAGGTGTTTTGATAACTATCAATGAAGAAGGGAATGTGAAATTTGCCAACATGAGAAACAGATATATTTTCTCACAGAAAAAAAATGCCTGGCTTCCTAATATCCAGTGCTAATCTTTTCATTTCCATTGATCCACGACAAACAGTGTGGAGAATGTCAATTATCACGTGTGTTCACTTGCTAACTTTTCATTCATCATTATGTACCATATGCCAGTAGTTCAAAATAGCATCTTGGGAAACAGCCTAATGAACAACGCCCATTGAGTCTGCAATGCACAGGTGGCCCAGGAGAGGTGTGTGCAGTTTTCATTTGTGTCTGAACCAATGACAACAAAGGAGAACCTGCAATCACAGCATCATTAGAATCTGAGTCATGTTGTTTCCCGAAAGAAGACCTGTGTGATCCTCCCATTCTATGCTTTAAATAATCGCATGGATAACTATGATTCCATTGCAATGAAGCAAGACACAGCCTGTCACCACCTCCTCCCTCAACCGAGTTGTTTTCAGATTCAACAATGAGCAAAATAGGTGTTCTATGAATGCTTAAAGATTCACCACACCAAAGGCATAACATGGATGCTGCATTTGGATTTGAACACAAGGTAGACATTCTGATAATTTCCTAACAGATACAAAGCAGTTTTTTTTCTTAATCTTTAAATTTTATAAATGAATATGACTTTTCCAACTTTTTACTCCATCCTGGGGCACGCTCCCATGTCAAGGATCTAGTCAAGGAATTAGATGTTTGGTCAGACATGCATTCAGATGCTGCACTGAAGATATTTGGTGTGTGTGATTCCCATTTCCAGTTGATTTTAGGTTTTATATATATATATATATATATATATATATATATATATATATATATATATATATATATATATATATATATATAT